>WNWK01020342.1:0-36033 GCA_009830355.1 Cherax destructor | reverse complement strand
TTTTGTTAGCTTGATTGTTCTGTTTGTGGATATCTTTTAGTTCCTAGAATTTCAGATAGGGTTTTCCAGGTCTTTTTATATCACCTTTTAAGTTATGTAATCTGTTCTCATAGTACAATTTTTGACCTTCTTATCAGACTCGTTAGGATTGATGAGTAACGTTTTGTTTGTTCTCTTGTTATTTGACCCATTCTGTACTGTTTTTCCTATAGGTGCTTTATATTAATGGATTTGAATATGCTGGGGTTAGCCAGGGACTATTTAATCTTTTAGTTGTGATTTGTTTAGTTTTTAGGGCAATACTTATTATAGGCTTTCTACTGGTCAGATGCGTGCTCCTTCCTTAAGTGAATGTAACCTGACATGGCTGGGTCGGGGCATTGGCTTAAGCCGGTGGGAGACTTGGACTGCCTCGCATGGGCCAGTAGGCCTGCTGCAGTGTTCCTTCTTTCTTATGTTCTTAAGAATCAAATGGAAGTTAGTCACTTTGATTTTTGGGGATATCCTAGGTAATCTACACATATGTTGCTATGTATGATTATTTATGTAACTGTATTTGTGTGTATACATGTACCTGAATAAACTTACTAACGTGATAAATACACATAGCCTACAAATTTATTATAATCATGGGGAGCGCTAAACCCTAGGGATTATATAGCGCCTGGGGATGGGGAATGGAAGGTATTCAGGCTTAATTCAGGGAACTGGAGCACAGATCCAATTCCCTAGATCAAGAGCCCCTCACCAGCGTCAAGGAACCTCTCTTGAGGGGACAGCCTACAGAAAGCATAGTATGCACAGCATTTCTGGCACCTTAAAGAAAGTACGTACATAGAAGTTGGGTTTGTTAGTTTTTATTTAGCATTGGGTAGTGACAGGGAAAAAAAATAATAGTTAAAAATCTAATTACAAGATTATTCAATAACTTTAATGTCATTGGTAAGGTATATTTGATGTTTATTGAACTAGTACATTCAATACTACATAATTTACTATATAAAATTATTCTAAACTTTCAAAATTATATAATAATAATAATAATAATAATAATAATAAATGTTTATTTGTATGGTTTACATATTATAAAATAGTATTAATTACAAGGAAGGCCTCTATCATGCCTAGGCATTTCGGCATAGGCCTCAGTAAACATTAATGCCTCACTTTCACTGAGGTGAGAAGTGGTGGTGAGCAGTGAACTTGGTGTTGTGGGGTCCTGATAGTGAGGTTGTGGTGCCCTGGTGTTGTGGGGTCCTGATAGTGAGGTGTGGTGCCCTGGTGTTGTGGGGTCCTGATAGTGAGGTTGTGGTGCCCTGGTGTTGTGGGGTCCTGATAGTGAGGTTGTGGTGCCCTGGTGTTGTGGGGTCCTGATAGTGAGGTTGTGGTGCCCTGGTGTTGTGGGGTCCTGATAGTGAGGTTGTGGTGCCCTGGTGTTGTGGGGTCCTGATAGTGAGGTTGTGGTGCCCTGGTGTTGTGGGGTCCTGATAGTGAGGTTGTGGTGTCCTGGTGTTGTGGGGTCCTGATAGTGAGGTTGTGGTGCCCTGGTGTTGTGGGGTCCTGATAGTGAGGTTGTGGTGCCCTGGTGTTGTGGGGTCCTGATAGTGAGGTTGTGGTGCCCTGGTGTTGTGGGGTCCTGATAGAGGTTGTGGTGCCCTGGTGTTGTAGGGTCCTGATAATAGGTTATGGTGCCCTGGTGTTGTGGGGTCCCAAAATGCCCTGCATATTAGGGGCTTTAGGCATGTACACCTCATGTAATCTCAATAACCAAATGTAATTCTTTGTATCATGTCCAACTATTATTATTATTATTATTATTATTATTGTGCCCTGGTGTTGTGGTGTCCTGATAGTGAGGTTATGGTGCCCTGGTGTTGTGGGGTCCTAATAGTGAGGTTATGGTGCCCTGGTGTTGTGGGGTCCTGATAGTGAGGTTCTGGTGCCCTGGTGTTGTGGGGTCCTGATAGTGAGGTTCTGGTGCCCTGGTGTTGTGGGGTACTGATAGTGAGGTTCTGGTGCCCTGGTGTTGTGGGGTCCTGATAGTGAGGTTCTGGTGCCCTGGTGTTGTGGGGTCCTGATAGTGAGGTTCTGGTGCCCTGGTGTTGTGGGGTCCTAATAGTGAGGTTCTGGAGGTTCTGGTGTTGTGGGGTTCTGATAGTGAGGTTATGGTGCCCTGGTGTTGTGGGGTCCTGATAGTGAGGTTATGGTGCCCTGGTGTTGTGGGGTCCTGATAGTGAGGTTATGGTGCCCTGGTGTTGTGGGGTCCTGATAGTGAGGTTCTGGTGCCCTGGTGTTGTGGGGTCCTAATAGTGAGGTTCTGGAGGTTCTGGTGTTGTGGGGTTCTGATGGGTGAGGTTATGGTGCCCTGGTGTTGTGGGGTCCTGATAGTGAGGTTATGGTGCCCTGGTGTTGTGGGGTCCTGATAGTGAGGTTATGGTGCCCTGGTGTTGTGGGGTCCTAATAGTGAGGTTCTGGAGGTTCTGGTGTTGTGGGGTTCTGATAGTGAGGTTATGGTGCCCTGGTGTTGTGGGGTCCTGATAGTGAGGTTCTGGTGCCCTGGTGTTGTGGGGTCCTAATAGTGAGGTTCTGGAGGTTCTGGTGTTGTGGGGTTCTGATAGTGAGGTTATGGTGCCCTGGTGTTGTGGGGTCCTGATAGTGAGGTTATGGTGCCCTGGTGTTGTGGGGTCCTGATAGTGAGGTTATGGTGCCCTGGGCTTGATGTGATACTTGCCTCTCACTCTGGGACGCCAGCACACAACCCGCACTCATACCCAAAACAAAAGTGTATTTCTTTGCAACGGTTACAATTTGTTTATATTTTGTAATTTGATTGGTCAAAGAAAGCCACTATCATTTCGGGCAGACTTAACCTTATACTTAAAGACTACATAAGTCTAGACAGGTAAAAAGGGGTAAATTTCAAATATTCAATATTTTACACTATTATTAATATGAGGTAGTAAACTAAAAAAATAACAATAATTTCTACATGACTTAAAATATGACTAGTGTTATACATGTGACCCCAGTGGAATTTGGGACCCCCAGTGAAAATGAGTTACATTGATTTTATTGGGTTATCCTAGGCTAAGTGTAAATAATGCACATTTTGTGTGCCCTCAAGAGCACTTATTGTTTTATGTTATGTACCCCAAATTTATCATTATCAATATTGTTAATTTAGGAACGTGTTCAGCCTACGCCGCGAGGATAAGAAAATAAATCGAAAAAAATGGAAATGAGTTTTGTTTACAAAAAAAATAGTTTAATAATTTGTCAACATTTTGGTGAAAATCCCATTGTAATACGATGTTTCTACAGGAAATTATAACTATTTGAACATAGTCTGATGACGTGAACGCGAGGTGAATTTTTAATTTTTAATTTTAATTTTAATTTATGTTGTAATCTTAGTTCAAGACTTTTCCCAGTTTGACCGTAATAAACTTTATTACATTTTTTACAGACTGTGTCTATAAGATCCCCTTTAAAAAATGTGATAAAGTTTATTATGTTAAATGGAAATGAATGGTATAAAATACCTCTTCTTAAAGTTATGTATGTGTGTGTGTACTCACCTATTTGTGGTTCAGGGGTCGATTCATAGCTTCTGGCCCCGCCTCTTCACTGATCGCTACTGTCTCTGTGTTAGTTACCATTTTGTCCTAGGCACATGTCGATTAGACACTAGGCCTGTTATATGTGTGTGTAAGAAACACTTGAAATGTTTCCGCCCCGCCGGGAATTGAACCCGGGCCCTCCGTGCGTGAAGCGAGAGCTTTAGCCACCTGGAGTTTACCTGGAGAGTCAACGCCCCCGCGGCCCGGTCTGTGACCAGGCCTCATGTTGGACCAGAGCCTGATCAACCAGGCTGTTACTGCTGGCCGCACGCAGTCCAACGTACGAACCACAGCCCGGCTGGTCAGGTACCGACTTGAGGTGCCTGTCCAGTGCCTGCTTGAAGACAGCCAGGGGTTTGTTGGTAATCCCCCTGATGTATGCTGGGAGGCAGTTGAACAATCTTGGGCCCCTGACACTTATTGTGTTGTCCCTCAACGTGCTAGTGGAACCCCTGCTCTTCAGTTAGTTTGATATCTTTATTATGCACCCCATACCCATCCTGTGGGCGGTAGTCAAAAGATTACAGAGGTACATAATGGGTCCAGGGACTGGACCTCAAAGTTTGATAGCTGAGCAAGTTACAAAGGTAATGAACTCAGATGGTCACAATCATGACAAGTTACAAAGGTATTTGCAGATTACAGAGGTATATATAGGGTCCAGAGACTGGGCCCCAAAGTTTTGATAGCTGAACAAGGTACAATGGTAATTAATTCACTAGTTATAAGGTAATGAATCATGTAAGTAAATTTACTTACGTCTGTACATGGTTGCACTCATGAACAAATTATAAAGCAATGAGCAATCTATTAGTCTACACCCAGCCACAACTGTAATGAGTTATTGGTGCAAATTTTAATTGTTGGGTCACACACACACACATACATATACACATACATATATACACACACACATACACACATACATGTATATACATACACACATACACATACACATGTACATACACACAGATTTAAAGAAGTATTTACACAGGAGACAGGAAGGACTCCAGGAATTCAGAATAGGGAGGTATACCAACAAGTGCTGGATGAAATACACACAACCGAGGAGGAGGTGAAGAAGCTGCTATGTGAACTCGATACCTCAAAAGCGGTGGGACCGGACAACATTTCTCCGTGGGTCCTTGAGAGGGAGCAAAGATGTTGTGTGTGCCACTAACACAAATCTTCAACACATCCATTGAAACTGGGCAACTACCTGAGGCGTGGAAGATGGCAAATGTAGTCCCAATTTTTAAGAAAGGAGACAGACACGAGGCATTAAACTACAGACCTGTGTCACTGACGTGTATAGTATGCAAAGTCATGGAGAAGATCATCAGGAGGAGAATAGTGGAGCACCTAGAAAGACACAAGCTTATAAACGACAACCAGCATGGTTTCGGGGAAGAGAAAATCCTGTGTCACAAACCTACTGCAGTTTTATGACAAGGTAACAGAAGTAAGACACGAGAGAGGGGTGGATAGACTGCATTTTTTGGACTGCAAGAAGGCGTTCGACACAGTTCCTCACAAGAGATTAATGCAAAAGCTAGAGGATCAACACGTAACAGGAAAAGCACTGCAATGGATCAGAGAATATCTGACAGGGAGGCAACAACGAGTCATGGTACGTGACGAGATGTCAGAGTGGGCACCTGTGACGAGTGGAGTTCCACAAGGGTCAGTCCTAGGACCTGTACTGTTTTTGGTATATGTGAATGACATAACGGAAGGGATAGACTCAGAAGTGTCCCTGTTTGCAGATGATGTGAAGTTAATGAGAAGAATCAAATCAGTCGAGGATCAGGCAGGAATACAAAGAGACCTGGACAGGCTGCAAGCCTGGTCCAGTAACTGGCTCCTTGAATTTAACCCTGCCAAATGTAAAGTCATGAATATCGGGAAGGGCAAAGAAGACCGCAGACAGAGTATAGTCTAGGTGGCCAAAGACTGCAAACCTCACTCAAAGAAAAAGATCTTGGGGTGAGTATAATACCGAGCACATCTCCTGAGGCACACATCAATCAGATAACTGCTGCAGCATACGGGCGGCTGGCAAACTTAAGAATAGCGTTCCAATACCTCACCAAGGAATCATTCAAGACTCTGTATACCATATACGTCAGGCCCATACTGGAGTATGCAGCACCAGTTTGGAACCCACACCTGGTCAAGCACGTCAAGAAATTAGAGAAAGTGCAAAGGTTTGCAACAAGACTAGTCCCAGAGCTAAGGGGATTGTCCTACGAAGAAAGGTTAAGGGAAATCGGCCTGACGACACTAGAGGACAGGAGGGTTGGGGGAGACATGATAACGACATATAAAATACTGCGAGGAATAGATAAGGTGGACAGAGACAAGATGTTCCAGAGAGGGGACACAGAAACAAGGGGTCACAATTGGAAGTTGAAGACTCCTATGAGTCAAAGGGATGTTAGGAAGTATTTCTTCAGTCATAGAGTTGTCAGGAAGTGGAATAGCTTGGAAAGCGACATAGTGGAGGCAGGAACCATACATAGTTTTAAGACTAGGTTTGATAAAGCTCATGGAGCAGGGAGAGAGGACCTAGTAGCAATCAGTGAAGAGGCAGGGCCAGGAGCTATGACTGGACCCTGCAACCACAAATAGGTGAGTACACACACACACGCATGGAACCTTTCATTTTGTATTTCCTTAAGATGCTCATGTAATCCCCGTATTTCTTCCTCATGATATCCCACCCCCCCATAACAATCTCTCAACTGTCCCTCCAAATACCTTTGCAATCCAAAACTCAACTGGGTCTCCTCCCAACCTCCCGCTTGTAATACACTCGTATTGCTACTCGCGTGTACATTCCACCACGTCCCCATGTCTCGTCCTCTTCGACCCTCCCCCATACCCTCCCCCACCACTCCGCAAACCTCCCCTACGGTCCACCCTCCAACCACCTGACATTAAGTTTCCAATAACCCGGATACGTTTTGACAACCCTCCCATTGCAACTGTGCCAGCACCCCACGGTGATCAGAAAACCAACATCGATATAATCCACATTCCCTACTGTTATTGCCCCAGCCACGTATTCGATCCAGCCGAGCTGCATACGCTCTCCTTATGAAAGTATACTCTACGTTGCCACCCCTCCACCATCTGCGTCAACCACGCCAACTGCCCTAAAGACTTCTCTTAAAACCCCCAACTCACATCCCGCCCCTCGGTTCCACATCCTTTTTCCGGATAATACTGTTCCAATCCCACCTACTATCGCAATAACAGGTAACCCTCTCAAAAAATAGACCAACTCATCCCGCACAAATTCCTCCTTAATCCTTCTATTATTCATTGCCGGCATGTAAACCCCTACGAACACCACACACACATCTCCCATACCCTCCACACGCACCACTCTTCCCCCCTCCTTCCTCCCAAGTTAACAAACTAAAAGGGCTGGTCTCTCTGATTCCTACCGCAACACCTCCCTTAAAACTATCAGTGCTACCCACATACACCTTGTACCCATCCAAGCACAAGTCCCTGCCATACCTAAAATTATGTTCTGTAATATACATACATCTACATTCAACCTTCTCAACGTCACCGCTACCCACTTTCGTTTGACCTCCGCTCGGAGGCCATTAACATTCATTGTTAAACACCTGAAAAAAGTGAAGGGGGCTTTCCTCTATGCTTTTGTATCTTCGGTGATACCACCTTTGAAGACATAAACTTCCCTCCCTTACCCAATCGCTCCTTGTCCAAAACCTTTCCCTGTACACCTATCCTACCTCCCTTCGCTACATCAACCCATGTTATTTTGCTGACTCGTTGACCTGGCGTGGGGAAATCCCCATCCGAAGTTTCACCCGACCTCTTCCGGGACTCGCCCGAGACCTCCATCTCCTCCTCACTCTCATCCACATCTCCTCTGTGCACCTCCACTCACACATCTTGAACCAATGCAGTTAGCTTTCCATCACTCTTGCCAACATTCTCTGGTACAATGCTATCCCCAGACTCCACACCAACTGTAGAACAACCCTGTAACTCCCCTGGCAAAGTCCCTGCAAAGAATTCCTGAAATTCTTGAATCAATGGATCAGGTAACACCAAACCTGCTTCCTCCTGACCTGAAGCCTCCTCAAGACTCCCAGTTGCCACGTCCTGATTCGTCTGAGGTAAAGTGAGGACACGCCCATCCTCATTGTCCCCTATTTCACTCCATTTGCCGGTAGCCGCCATATCCATCTCTTCTGTTGCTACCAGTAGTTCCTCCCCAACCACAACATTCTCCTTCTGCAACACATCAACACGACTGGGTCGCTGCTGCTCCATCCTCTTGTCACAAGTTGCCGCCATATGCGCCGCCGAACCACATATCCTACAAGTCCTCTGTTGCCCAGCGTACGTAACGTAGACTTGTGTACGAAATCCATCCATGGTGACATAGGACGGAATCTGGCTCCTTAAGGTCATTTTCAGGGAATATGAACCCTCCAACAGCCCAGCATAAATACCTTGAGCCCACCGTCCAACCGAGGCAGCATGAACAACCCCGTATCGGCTAAATGCCTCCCTGACATCAGCCTCACTCGCCTCAAAAGGCATATTCCATAGTCTTATCCAAGTATAGTAGCTGTAAACATCCCGAAGTCGTACCACTAGACTGGAGTTGATCTCAATCCTCTGCTCTTGGTATCTCTCCACCACCCAGTTGTAAACACTGCTCTCCAGGAATTTCACAAAGATTCTGGCAGAACCATTCAATGCCAATCCACACAATTCACTATGCGATATTCCATAGGTGTCACGTATTATCGCTGGTAACAGTACATCCGCATTGCTGGGATAAATGGCCCCCTGCAATACCTCAACACAGACTGTATTGACTCGGCGCTTACTCCTGTCCGCCATCTTTGTGAAAATCAGTAATATGCGGTGGTACCACCAGGTGCCAGAGCAGTCTCACCCACACACCACCAAGGCTGGGCTGCGAATGATATATATATATGTCGTGCTGATTAGGTAAAACTTGCGATTTTGGCTTAAATAGCAACGCTCACCTTGCCATATTAGACAAGTGAAAATTATGTATGCAATAATTTCGCCAAAATCATTCTGAACACAACGAAAAAAAAATATATTTCATTGTGTTTGTTTATTATTAAATTAATGTTAACGTATCTAAAATATATTTAGTTGGGTTACGCTAAATTAAATTGCGCTTGTTGTAATAAGGTTAGGTAGGTTTTCAAAGTTTCTCTTGGTACAAAATTAAAATTTTTACATTAACATAAATGAAAAAATATATATTTAAACGTATAAGAGAAAATTTTAGAAAGGACTTAATTTTAGATGAGTTCTTGCTAATTGACCAGTTTTACCTAATGGCATGACACACACAATATATATATATATATATATATATATATATATATATATATATATATATATATATATATATATATATATATATATATATATATATATATATATATGTGTGTGTGTGTGTGTGTGTGTGTGTACTCATCTAATTGTACTCACCTAATTGTGGTTGCAGGGGTCGAGACTCAGATCCTGGCCCCGCCTCTTCGCTGTTCGCTACTGGGTCTCTGCTCTCCCTGCTCCATGAGCTTTATCATACTTTGTCTTAAAACTATGTATGGTTTCCCGCCTCCACTATATCGTTCGCTAGACTATTCCACTTCCTAACTACTCTATGGCTGTGTGTGTGTGTGTCTTGTACCATTGATATATATATATATATATATATATATATATATATATATATATATATATATATAACTATCATTGAGTCATTCAAGAGTATTGCTTGTCTGTGGCGTCTGGGGTTGACGCCCGCTACTAATTATATCACGTGACCCTACTTGACCTGTGGTTCAAGTGGGATTGTCTAGGGAGTGTGTCTCTTACCTGCACTGAGAGAAGGTCTCGGTACTGTGGAGTGGATACTAGAAAATGGTCGTCTCGTCTAGTTGTGCAACAGACGGGCAAGGAAAAGCCAAAACTTGAGTGGATTACGCCCAGTTACTTCATTCTACTGTATGTAACTAGTATCTCTGAGGAGATACTCGATTCCTAGTGGACTATAACTTAGACTGTTCGAACTAAGTGTTGTTCTATGACTGTGTTAGTTTCAATTATGTTGGATCCGTGTATAGTATTTGACTTTTACTTATTATTGCCAATTAATGAGTCTTTTAAATAAGACTATATACATGGAAAGTAATGTTCCATGCAACCTCGATAGATACTAAAGGAACCCTAACAGTTCATCTTTATCTAATATAAATATATATATATATATATGATAAAAAGGAATTTCATTATACTTAAGTATTATTACGAGCATAAGATTTTAGATAGTCAGGGCAGGCAAGTTTGATATAGGCCTTGATTAAAGGAAAAAGAAATTTACATCTTTGGAAAAACACTTAGAAATATGATACAGAGAAGCTGATTACATAAACATGTAGCCAGAATTATGCACTATTTTTTGGTAAGAAAATATTATTTTCCATAATTTTTCAGGTTCAATTTTTTTTACCCCTCATATTAAGGCCTCGACCCCTTAAGGATTGGGTGACCCTTGCAGTCTTGAGTATGGCTGGCAAGGTTGAAGATCCCACAGACTTGTTAAAAAGTTGCAATAATGGGTGACAGCACGTGAGCTGCTTTTTTATAAAAGAGTGGTCTTTTGCCTTGTATTTTAATGATGAATGACATTTCAGTAGGGTTTGTTGGGGTAGATATAAAAGTATTTGGGTAGTTACCGGTGAGGTAGTTTTCTGGCTGAGTATGTGTTTGGGAATTTGCTAGCTAGTAGAGAAGAAGACATTAAGTTTCTTGGCAGTCTGTCGGCTGGATGACAGGTTCCTTTGATTTCGTTAAGTTAATCTGTTTCTAGGCAGTTTTCTAAACCCAAAATTTCAGGGAGGGTTTCCAGGTCTTTTTCCTATCCCTTGTGTCATTAAATGTTTTCATAATAGTTGCTTAGACCTCCGTATTAGGTTAATAAGTATTGACGTGTATCGTTTTGTCAGTTCCTTTGTTATTAGACCCATTCTGTACTGTTTTTTTTTTCTCTCCATTGATTTTATCAATGGATTTGAGTCTGCTGTTTGTAATATATGGGATGTTTAGTCTCTTTGCTGTGGTCTGCTTCGTTTTAATTAGAAAATGTATTAGTTTTTTTTTGTAAAAAATTTTTTGACACATTCGTCAGTACCGTGGCTGTCGGCTAGCTCACCCTGCCAGTCAGTGTTACTTAACACTCTTGTATGGGTGTGAGGTATGGGTGGTGAATATTGCAACAAGAAGGCTGGAGGCAGTGGAGATGTCATGTGTGGTGTGAATATAATGCAGAGAATTCGTAGTTTGAAAATTAGGAGGTGTGGGATTACCAAAACTATCCAGAGAACTGAGGGGTTATTGAGATAGTTTGGACATGTAGAGAGATGGAACGAAATAGACTGACTGCGAATGTATAAATCTGTAATGGAGGGAAGGTGGGGTAGGGGTCGGCCAAGGAAAGGTTGGAGGGAGGGGTTAAAGGGTTTGTGTGCGAGGGGCTTGGACTTCCAGCAAGTGTGCGTGAGCATGTTAGATAGGAGCAAATGAGACAAATGGTTTTTAGGACTTGACGTGCTGTTGGAGTGTGAGCAAGGTAACATGAAGGGATTCAGGGGAACCGGCAGGCCGGACTTGATTCCTGGAGATGGGAAATACAGTGTCTGCACTCTGAAGGGGGGGTGTTAATGTTGCAGTTTTATAACTAGTGTAAGCACGCCTCTGGCAAGAGTGATGGAGTGAATAATGAACGTTTTTCTTTTTTGGGACACCCTGCCTTGGTGGGAGACGGCCGAGGTGTTAATAAAATTTTTTTACTGAAGACTCGTGTAGTCGGAAAGACCTCTTACTTGCGTCCTGAGGCAATTTACAGAAGTTGGTTATGAGAAAGGTTTGGTAGTGGTCTGTTGTGTTATCTGTGATTATCCCTGCTTTTAATGGGGATATAATGTTGGTCCAGATATGGTAAAGTAATGAAGCACTTGTCTCGGAGATAATTGTTGGCTTAGTTATAGATGGTAGAAGCATTAATAATAGTTAAATAACTATTAACTACTAACAAGGATTGATGTATGGACTATATACAAACAATAAATCAATATAGCACCAGGTCTGGACTTACTATTTTACTATAAACTGCTCACAATAGGCAGAAAAAAAAAAAACATAGTATATACATGTCTATTCTAAAATGAAATGAGGAATGATTACACAGCAATTACACAAATAACAAAAAACATAAATGGATGACAGTAGACAGTAAGAAAAAATACTAGACAAAAAAATAGTTTAAGCCAAAATTTTAACTTTAGAAAAATAATTTAAAGTTATTTATTAATAGGTTAGACTTGGAAACTTAATTAATGTAATATGGTAATGACGTAAGGTAAAAAAATTAGGCAAAAATAAAATAGTAAAATATGACAATTAAAACGAAAAAAAAATCAAGAAAAAAATATAAGTGTGGCAGGTTGCCAGGTGGAACCTAGTTCATTTTTAACAGGTAGATAATTACACAAGTTTTAGGTGAGTAATAGCAAAAAAAAAAAAAAAAAAAAAAAAAAAAATTGATCAAGTAAGCAACTGCACAAAAAATGTAAGACAATGATTTAGTTGGTACTAACTAGTAAATAATAGTACAAAGACTTGCACGACAATGCAGTAGTAACATAGCACTAAAGGTAGAGAATTGTAGTAAGGACGATTTGGTTAGTGTTGGTAAGACCCGCATATCTAAGGAAGTTGGATAGTTTATGTTCATTTGTGATTGTATACATACGGCCAACATCTGTTTTTTTCCACTATAATTTGTCCATCCCGTGTGAAGCACTGGTGGATTTTCATTATTCTCCCGTTTGAGCTTCTTAACCTGTACAATAGGTTATGACGTTTTTTAGTCAGGCACTCATTGATGTACACTCTGATTTAGTTGATATGATTAGGACATTTTTCGTGTCATACGAGTGTAAACTAAGCATAACACGTAGTTTTCTACCTTGATTTCCTAGCAAACTTGCATCCTTAATTTTGTTAGCTGTTACATTCTCTTAGCTGGTGTTTGATGACCTTAAGAGTGGTATCCTTGAAGCTAGTTAGATTTAACACTAGTAAGTTGTTAACAATAACTGCGTCCATAACTTTTCCTGATCGGTGTTATCATGAATTTTTAGCTTCTTGTAAAGCTTACAATGTGTGGTTTACATATTATAAAATATTAATTACAAAGGCCACTAGCATACTAGGCATCTGACAGACTAATATTATTACTCTATATTGACACAGGTTATGGAGCAGTACATTTTAATATACATTGTTGCATACTGATATAAAAGTTAGGTAGCTGAAGTAATTAGATTTATAATACTGAGGTAGTACAAAACATATAACAAAATTAAAATTAGTAAATTTAGTAATGGGAATGGTTGTCTTGGCATGATACACTGTTTCTATTAAAGCTCCTATATTGGGAGAGTAACTTACACAATCTTAGTTTTAACTTGAGATTTATTAGGCAATAGCTATATTAGGAATTTTATGTTTACAATCATTTGGGAGAGTGTAAATTAGGGGGAATTACAGATAACGAGAGTAAGTATATTTTGTTTTGGATGTGTTAATGATTCGAATAGGAGAATAAGTGGTTTTCATGTAGTTAGGTGATGATGGGGTGTGTTAGGAACACAAGATGTTTTTTAACGGTAGTTGAGGAGGGAGTTCCAGATTTTAGGCCTTTTTATGTACATCGAATTTTTGTAGAGATTTAGCCGTTAGTTTGATATCTATATTATGCACCCCATACCCATCCTGTGGGCGGTAGTCAAAAGCTTAGAGGTACATAATGGGTCCAGGGACTGGGCCTCAGTTTTGATAGCTGAGCAAGTTACAAAGGTATTGAACTCACAAGTTTCAAATGTAATGAATTATGTAAGTAAATTTACTTACTTTTATACATGGTTGCAATAATAACAAATTATAAAGCAATGAGCAATTTACTAGTCTACACCCGGTCACAACTGTAATGAGTTATTGGTGCAAATATTAATTGTTGGGTCACACACGTGGCAATGCTTTATTTACAGGGAGCGAAGTCAGGGTATTTTTCCAGAATGGTCTGTAATATACCACTGTGAATAAAATACTTTGACATATCTTTAACATTTCTGAGTGAGTTGTCTCTGAATTCATTAATTTTACCGCACTCCAGTACATAATGACGCAGGGTGTGACAATAAACCGGACACGAGGAATGTCAAGAGATTTTTGTCTGGTAGTGTCTATGGGTCCTGTTGCAACTATCAAGAAAGTTTTAGTTCAGGGTTAATATTAGAATTCATGGTTCTGTAAATGTAGGATGCACAATAGGTGTGAATGTTCTGTACGGTGAGTAGGTTTAGGTCTTTGGAGAGTAGGGGGTTGTCTAGCATTGGATTGCGTGGTAATTCTTACTGCGGCTTTTTGTTGGCTTATTATTGGCTTTAGGTGAGTTGCTGCTGTTGATCCCCAAGCACAAATAGCATAGGTGAGGTAGGGATAGATGAGTGAATAGTATAGTGCGAGTAAGGCTGATTGTGGTACGTAGTAACATATCTGGAGAGGATCCCAACTGTTTTGGATACTTTTCTTGTTGGATATGGGTGTTGAATTTCAGGTTGCTGTCAAGGTGCAGGCCCATGAATTTACCCTCATTATGTTTAGCTGTGCAACACCTGTTCTGTTCCCAAGCTTAATGTAGAAGGCTTTGTCAATATTAAGTGCAAGTTTATTAGCAGTTATCCAGGTCGATATTTTTACTAGCTCTTCGTTAATAGTGTTGAGTGAGGGAAGATGTCAGCAAAAGGAATAGGTTTAGGTTGTTGTGATACATTAGGAAGATCATTGATGTATAAGAGGAAGAGCAGGGGACCAAGGACACTTCCCTGTGGTACTCCAGTATCCAGTGGTCCTATTAGGTAAGGTTCGTCAGGAAACAGGGCAAGTGTTTTCTGACGCGGGTCTTAATCAGATGATGACCCGCCATCGGAGCTTTTGGTCATCTGACAGAGGCCTTCCGCTGGCTTACCGGTCCACCCCTTTAAAAATTATGGTCAGTTATAACCATTTTTATGGTTAGGTTAGGTAGTGGTCTTATTGATGAGGTTATCCTTGATAGAGACGTACTGATGCCTGTTAGTGAGGTAGGATTTGAAATATGAAAGTACATGGCCTCTTGTACCATAATTATCAAGTTTGTGGAGTAGGATGCTGTGTCAAAAGCTTTCATTAGGTCGATAGTCCAATGGATATTCAGCATTTTCAAATGCTGTGTAAAGCAGGTCTAGCACTTTTATAATTGCATCGTTTGTGCTTTTTGCTTTTCCTGAAGCCAAATTGGCAGGGGTTGGTGATGCTTTGCGCTGTTATAAAAGAATATAATTTCTTATGCACGAGTTTCTCAAGATTTTGGATAGCAACGGTAAGTTTGATATTGGCCTGTAATTTACATCTGTGGGGTCACTACCTTTGTGTATTGGTGTAACCTTTGCTATCTTTAGTGTCGGGAAGGTGCTGGTTTCTAGTGATTTGTTAAAGTAATGAAATAGCAGGCGGAAGAATATGAGCCGCCGTTTGAACAATAAGGGCGGGACTTAAACCAGATTTCCTGATTTATTTTTAATGGTGGTGACTTCAGTGGGCTCGGTTGGTGCAAGATTGAAGGAGGTTGGGAAATTCCCATCTAAGTAATCACTTGTTCGGGCGTTGGTACCTGGGATTCTACTGGCGAGATTTGATCCTATGGTTGAGTCATTTATCTTAACTATCAGTAGGCTTTGAAGGTAGTCATTCAACCGACCAATCACGTTCTTCCAGTTCTTGACAGCAGCTTCAACCTTATTGTTTAGATTTAGCGTAAGAAAAGAAACATTTTTTTGTTAATTTCAATTACGTCTAAGTTCTTCCTGTGTTTCTTGGTTCCTGTATGATTCCTTAAAAATTACCACTAACGAACCTACAAGGATGTCCTGCATGTCTTCTCCCACCGTGACACCAGGATTAAGAGGGGTAGTTATAGGCTTCTTTCTAAGTGCTTACAGAATTTCCAGTCCGCAGTTCCTCGAGGATGAGTGCACATCACGCATTCATTCAGCTCGCTACACTTCATACGTGATTGCAGGAAACGTGCGACACATTCTTAACAAAACTAACACCAGTCCAGTTTAAGGAGAGCCTTACAGTTGAAAAGTACACACGTGTGCAACATCTGGATATCTTTATTGTAGACGTTTCTCCATCCAGTGGCTTTATCAATACAGATTCTATGACATAACTTGAAGACAGTAAAACTATATACAAAAGATGAGGTAATCAGTCCCTCGGCTTTGGAGTTGGTGTGAAGAGCACCGTAGTTGAAGAGATTCTGGAGCATAGGCAAGAAGGATGGCGCTTATATAGACGTCAGTGGATAGGGACGGGTAGCAGACGAGGGCATAGTTAGTACAACCTTACAGTTGCATCGTTGTACCGGTCAGCGACGTTGCAACTATGGGCAAGTGACCTTAGCTCCGGGCAACACGGGGCTCACAAACACAAAATCACTGTAAAATTGCTATGACAGTAAATATAAACTGCTACGGGGAGTTTGCTTACAATAATGTTAACTTGTTTAAGTTATTTGCCTATTTTTTTAGCAAAATAGGTTTGTGAAATAATTGGAGAATGTTTCTTCTGATCAGAAATAAGTCAGTGCTTGACTTTATTTGGTTATCTTAGGCTAAATTATCTTTGTTCTTTTATTTGCCTCTAACATTTAAGTACCTTCAAGACCTTTGTCAAAAGTTTATGTACACTAACCTTATATAAAACTTACTTATTGTACTTCATTTAAAGGTTGTCACTGTATAACCCCTGTGGTTTGGCGCTTCTATTTGATTATAATAATTAAAGGTTGTCAGTCTTGGAGGAAAGTTTGGACTGATTTTAGTCTGTATGTTCCAATTTGCTTTTTAAGAAACTAGGTAATTTGTTTCGCATCTGATTTTCTTCAAGCTTTCCAAGCTGATAATTTAATAATGCAACCTTTGACCGGCTTCTAGCTTAATTTGCTTGTGTATTTTAGTATATTGGTCTTTTTGAAAGGTCTGAATTATATTTGAACTGTGTAATATACCAATTTTATTAGTGAAATTTTTATATTAATTCCTTGCGAATGCCTCTTCTGATTACCTTCAAAGCAAATATTTAACTGCATTAACAACCTATGCCGCACCGTTTCAATCGCATGCATTAAGGCATTGACGTTATGGAATATGGGGATACCTTTATTGGATCAAGCAACGGCCGACATACATTTAAAGTTACCTCTGTAATATTACTGGAGAAAAACACAACAAAATACAATCCCTTCAAATGTTTAATGGAAAGGTTTCGGTGCTTGTCCCTCAGTCACTCCAAATATACATAAGAGTAAGAAAAAATTAAGTTTATATAGTCTGAAGGCCCTTAATAAATGAAGGGTCTGGCACCACATCTGACTGCTGTATCTGGTTGTGGGCAAAGCTTGTTTGACCAAGTTACGTGCCTGCATGACAACGATACAATAACTTCCTGGTTTTTTTTTTTGTGTGACAGCGTTTAACTGCTGCAATAAGGGGATCTTTCAAATAACAGCACCCGTAAAGATTAGGTTCTGTGAAGCTCATTTGCATTTTGGTCCAGTCCTTCAAACATCCCTGAGTCCCCGTACACATGTTGAACGCAGTATTGGTTTCAGGTGTTGTGATACATTGGGAAGATCATTGATGTATAAGAGGAAGAGCAGGGGACCAAGGACACTTCCCTGCGGTACTCCGGTGTCTAGTGGTAGTGTCGTGGAGGATGTCTTTAATAGTGACATACTGATACCTATTAGTGAGGTAGGATTTGAAGTATGCTAGTGCATGACCTCATATTCCATAGTGGTCAAGTTTGTGGAGTAGGATGCCATGGTTTACTGTGTCGAAAGCTTTCCTTAGGTCAATAAAAAGTCCTAATGGATATTCCTTATTTTCCAGTGCTGTGTAAAGCAGGTATATCATTTTTACTTTTCATTGATCACACGAGATTATGCAGACATAGGCAATAAATATACATTGATTTACGTAAAGCTTTTGATATAGTCGACCATGATTTACTACTCACAAAATTAGCACACTATAGTATAAGAGGGCACTCACTCAACTACCTAAAGTCATACCTTAGTAACAGAAGCCAATACGTGTACACAAATGGAGCTAACTCTTCCAAACAACAAATTACAGTTGGTGTCCCACAAGGAAGTGTCCTGGGACCACTCCTCTTCCTCATTTACATCAATGACCTACCGAATGCATCACAACTACTCAAACCCATATTATTTGCAGATGACACTACATGTGTCTCCTCTCACCCAAACCCAGTCATACTAGCCAACACTGTTAATGCTGAATTACAGAAAATATCTACCTGGATGACGACTAATAAGCTTACTCTCAATACTGACAAAACCTATTTCATTCAGTTTGGAAACAGAGCTACAAATGTTCCACTTAACATAACGCTCAATGGATCACCCATCACAAGACTCAGAGGGAAAATCCCTAGGAATCCACCTTGACAGTAGCCTCAAATTCCAAACGCGCGCACAATAAATTTCCAAGAAAATCTCGCAGTAGGCATATTGTCGAAGATACGCTACTATGTGCCTCAATCACCTCTCCTTGCTCTGTATCATTCACTCATCTACCCTTATCTCGCCTATGGAATTTGTGCATGGGGATCAACATTAAATCACCTTAGACCACTCATAACCCAGCAAAAGGCTGCAGTCAGAATGATAAATTCCCACTCTAGACAGCATACTCCACCAATATTCAAAAGTCTAAAACTACTCACAGTAAAGAACATTCACACTTATTCTTGTGCCTACTACATACATAGAACTCTACACTCTAATATAAACCCTCTGCTCAATTCTCGCCAACTTTAACAGGACCCATGACCACAAGACACTGATCACTTTTTTATATACGTGTCCATATCACCCTGTGTAAAAATTCTATGCACATAAAGGGCCCCAAAATCTGTAATTCATTACCAGTAAATACTAAACCTGGTCTGAACATCAATTTAAGACTTCTCAAAAACCACCTACTCACCCTAAACTAAATACTCGTACTGTAAGTTTTCAACAATGTTCAGTGTTATTTTCCCATAATATAATTTCATTTGCTATTGATGTAATTCATCCTACAAAACACTTTCATCTTGTCACAATGTAATATCCTCAGATTGTAATTTGAGTAAACTAATTATCTGCCTTAAGCATAAGCTAATGTTAAACTATAACAAACTTAATCAATTTCTCTAGTATTAAGTAGTCTATAAGCCATTAGATTAATCTGCCCTTAATGCCATGGCATGATAGTGGCTCTCTTTGCAGTTCATGATTGTAATTACAAAATCTCTATGTAAACTTGCAATGAAATAAAAATATTATGACTTTCCATTTGGCTTGTATATCATGTTGAGTAGTGTATCAGTCAGGTGTCTACATTAATAACGAGTGGTCACTGAAATTCAACACGTAATTAAAAATGGGTAGGAATTTGTCCACTTGAGTTAATGTGAATCGACACCATGCCCAACCCTTCTAGGGCAGGGCAGGGTAGGTGTCTGAGCCAGAGCTTGCTACCACCTGCAGCTCACAAGACTGCTCTTCCCCACCCCAGAGGAGCTAATGGGAAGATGGCAGATCAGAGAGGCCTAGCTTCTCCCTACGAGCCCCGTGAGGGCGGGGAATGTGGCTAGGCCTGGGGACAGTTGGTCCCAACGATGAGGGGGTACTTGTACCTCCTCCCATGGGAGACAGGTCTCACACTCCCACGACAGGGAGCCAAGGCCGGGTCACCATCTGGAAGAGACCCGGGCCGGGAGAGTACCGGCGAATCTACAACTTGAGTTAATGAACATAATAGGGTAACAGAGATCATAATTGCAGCAATGCATGCGTAGTTTACAGGACACGCAGGAGCATTTGATGGATTAGACTAAAAAGTGCAAATGACCTTCACAGAACCTAATCTCTACAGAAGCCATTGTCTGGAAGCTTTCCTTACTGCTGTAACAGTCATATAAAAAAAATGTAGGAAATTATAGTATTACCACCATGTAGGTACATAAGATGAAACAGGTTTCACCCTGGCCGTCACTGGACACAATACTCGAGAAATATGCTAGCAGATTTTTTTTTCAACTGAGGGGCCTTAATAAGTATATAAGCTTAGGCTTTTCTTACCTTTATGCACATTTGAAGTGCTGAAGGTTCTAGGCCCAAAATATTTCCATTAAACATGTCTTAGTGTCTTGTTCCACTGTTAACCCCTGTGGTTTAGCGCTTCTATTTGATTATAATAATAATATTGTTCCACTGTTTTGTGAGAATTATATATCTGTTGAATTAATGGAAGAGGTATAGAGAGCTTCGTTATTATCAGTGAGGTAATCTTTAATTTGGGCTATTATGTTCCTACAACTGAGAAGAAAGTATTAAGTTTACTGCTTAGCAATTTGGATGGGAGGTTTATTTGACTTAGTATAATTTCTTTGGGTTTAGAAAATTTACTTTAACCCAGTATTCGAGAGTTTTCTGTTTTTTTAATCTTTATTTCTAAAAGTACAAGATATACAGACCTTGCTGACATCAATGGCATACTACTAGTATATATAGAAAGCCGCTTGTTATGCACAGCATTTCTGGAAAATTAGGTCAATTTTGTCCCAGGATGCGACACACACCAGCTGACTAACACCCAGGTACCCATTTTACTGATGGGGAACATAGACAACCGGTGTAAAGAAACACGCCCAATGTTTCTACTCGCCGTGTGAAGTGAGAGCTTTAGCCACCAGGCCACGGGGCACCGTGGCCTGGTGGCATAAGTTTCTTTTTATTAGCTTGGTAAGCGTTGATGTATATCTCTGCCGAATTTTGGGGTATTAAGCTTAATTTGTATTGTGTATCAGTTATGTTTTTTTTGGTCAATGGATCTGAGGTTATTAATGATTAACCATGTTACATTTAACCTCTTTGGTGTGGCTTATTTAGTTTTTAAAGGACATTGTTTCTTGTAAAGGTTTTGATTTTTTTTGTAGGAATATATGGACACCTGAATTAATGTGAATGTTGTTAAAACATCTGTTAGTCAGCTGTTTGAATTAGATTTCATTAGGTTCAAGTGTTGATTTTATTTTGTTAACTAAAAAGGTGGGGTAACGATCAAGTGTATTATGGGTGATGATACTTTTAGATGAGCTTATATTTGTCCAGATATGGTTAATTTAAGAGAGTTGTCTCGGTAATTCTCGATGGTTTAGTTACAACATTGGTGAAGTTATAAAAGTTGTCTCAGAAACCAGCTAATTCCGGGTCTTCTCAACGAATGAAGTTCATGTTTCTAGTAATTACTAAATAATGTTTATTTAAATTATTATTTAAGATTATGACCAAATTTGGCTGTTTTGGTATGTAATAATCTGGAGAAACCTCTTATTATGATTAGGTTTTAAAGTTTTTGGTTATAAACCGAGCTAAATAAGTATTCATCAAATTCGTCTTTGGTAAACATTGAATTAATACCTTCAAAGACACATTCGCTGCTCAGCCTTGGCTGTGGCAGGTGCTCCTGATTGCTCACTTGTTCTAAGGCAGTTGGTGTTTTCAAAGCAAGATGACGACACAGTTTCGGAGAAGAGTGAATACTGTCTGCGTGGAACTCTTAAATGGAGCCATTTATCCATCGAATGCTAATGTATTGCTGCCGGCTATCATTCGAGACAAATATGGCATAGCAAATGATATTTACGGCGTTGCGCTCAATGACAGTGCAAGAATATTCATCAAATTGACGACTACCCAAGTTTATGAAGCACTCGTTGATAAGTACGAGGACAAGTGTTTGCAAGTAAATGCTACAGTGGAAGTGAAGTTAAAAGATGTTTCCAAACAATACAAATGGATAAAGGTCAGAAATTTACCATTTGAAGTGCAGGAAATTGATGTAAAGAATGCTTTCAAGCAGTATGGAGAAATACATGCGGCTGTAATGGGTCGTTGGAGTGATGGTTTATATGAAGGTGTACCTGAGGGATCATATAGCCTTAAAATGTCATTACGAAGGGCAATACCTTCATATGTAGTGTTATCAGAATTCAGAACACAAATATGTTACATATGCTGGTCAACAACGAACATGTCGTATATGTGACTCGTATGAGCATATGGCTGCTGCATGTAATAAAAGACGAGGACGGCGTCCGGATGAGGAGCGTACGAGTAAGGACGGACATGAAGAATTGCATGAATCTAAGGACGATGTGGGCGTGGTCGCAACTGCAAGATGGAGTGACATAGTAACACAGTCGATGAAAACGTGTAAAACGCTTCCGGTGAACACACAGGCTGCAATGGGAACAATTGCAGAGGAAGCAGAACTAGATTTGGGTATGAGTGAGGTGGTTCCTGAGTTGGTGAGTGGATTATTGGATAGTTCGCAAGGGACAAATGAGATTTGCTCTGTGGAAAAAGCTGAAGAGATTTTGAGTGTAGTGGGGGAAATGGGAGATAAGTCCTGATGATGGAGGATTGGAAGTGCACGACGTGCAGGTCATTGTTCATAATGAGGATAGGGAAACTGATATGGAAATTCATAATGATTCAAGGAAACGAGCCATGGCCATGAGTGATGATGTACTTACCCCTGCGCAAAGGTCCTGTAAAAGTGTCTGTTGATGTACTGCAAAGGCCTTTGAAAAATAAGAAAAGGGGAGGTGATGTACAAGAAGTGACGAATATGGATAGGAACGGTAGTAATAGACAAAGTAGTTTGGGAATGGAAGGAAAAAGTTAGTAGATCCAAAGGAAAACCACCTCTGTTTTCAGGAGCATCACCTTAAATGTTAATGGAGCTATGGCGGAGGTAAGAAGGAAGTGGATAGAGGTGTGCATGAAAAGATACGCAGTGGATGTGGCCTTTATACAAGAGCATAATTGTCGATGTGGTAGAAATTTGATTGTGCCGGATTATAGTGTATGCTAGTAGTTCTGGGTCTTTCAAGGGTGGAGGGGCGGTTTTAGTGAAGGAGAATAGCCCTTTTCAGTTGCTGAAGTGGGAAGAGGGAGGGGAGGGTAGTGAGAGTAGACGGGGTATGGGGTGGTGTTCGTGTTGCTTTCATTTTTGTTTATTTACCAGCTACTAGCGTTAGAAGTGTAAAGGAAGAGTTTGGAGGGAAAAATTAATTTATTTTGTGAGAGGATTGCTAGAGGTGGTAGTATTGGGGGGTGATTGGAACTGTATCATACGAGAAAAGGATGTAGAAAAAAGGGGGGTGGATGTGTGTTGCGTGATGTTTTGGGTAGTGTAAGTTTAGTAGATGTAGTTGCAGGGGGTGATAATGTAGAATTTACTTTTATAAGGAGGGGATATGCTGCGAGGTTAGATAGGATACATGTTTCTAGGATGATTAATGTTGGTACGGTTACGTGTGTGGATGTTGGATTTTCAGACCATAGAGGGGTGTTAGTTGACTTGGAATGGTCAGGTGGGTGGCTGGCAATTGGAAATTGAATGTGCAACTATTGGAGGGTGAGGAAGCAGTGCTGGGTTTCGGTGAATGGTGGAAGTGTGTGTGGGCAAATGGGAGGTTAGAGAAGGATATTGTTGCATGGTGGGTGAATGTAGCGAAGCCAGCTATTCAGAAATATTATAGGATGAAAGGTAGAGAAGAGGCGCAATGGAAGTATGGGTTCCAGAAGTATTTGGAAGGACAATTGGCTGAGTGTTATGGAAGAACGGATAGGCAAGTAGTGGAAATGAGAAATATTAAAGATAGATTGCAGATGATTCATAATGAACGTTTTGATGCGATTCGTGTGCGTGGGGGGCATAGAGGAGGTGTTGTGGGGGGATAAGCCCTCTGTGTGTATTGCGAAAATATAGGAAAAGTAGACAAAACATGTTGATAAATAAATTGGAGGTGCATGAGACAATGGGGGTGTATCAGAAGGGGCATGTTATGCGTACGACTGACGCCATGAATTTATATGAGAGTGCATGGTACGGGGAATATTTTAGGAAAGATCTGAGTGGAACTAGGATGAGTGTTAAAACTGCGAGTGAACAGATTTTGAGTAGTGTAGAAACAATATTGAATAAAGAGGATAGGATGGAGATGGAAGGTGTTATAAGTGAGGATGAGGTGTGGGTTGCTCTGAATAACATGAGTCTGCGTAAGTCGCTTGGGGTGGAGGGCTTGACGAGTGACTTTATGTTGCAAATTGGGATGCGTTAAAGAAATGTGTAGTGAGGTTGTTGAATGAGATGAGACTGAATGCATGGGAGAGTCGCAAAGAACGGGAGTGGTAGTGTTGATACGAAAATCTGGTCTGGATGATACTCTTAGGAATTATAGAGCATTGTCGATGATCTGTGCGGATTATAAATTGTTTGCTAAGGTATTGGGGAATAGGATAAAAAGTGTTAGAGAGGGTGATAGAGAAAGGACAATATAGTATTCCGGGGAGAAGTGTTACAAAAGGTTTGAGTATTCGAAAATTTATTGATGAATACGAGGGGGAGGGGTGTTCTGGCTGTAGATTGGAAGGCGGCGTATGATAGTGTAGATCGGGAAATGTTTTGGAAAATTATGAGGAGCAAGGTTTTGGGGATGAAATAGTAAAATGGGCGGAATCATTGTATAGAGATGCTAGAGTGAGAGTGCAAATAAATGGAATGATTAGTGGAGCCGTATGCATGAGGAAGGCACTGCGACAGGGGTGCCCCTTGTCGCAAATTCTTTTTGCTTGTCTACAGAATCCGTTGTATTGTTTAGTTAGACATGGTGCGAGGCACCTTGAGGAAGGTATGGATGGTGATGCAGGGATAGTTGAGTATGTAGATGATACAACTGTTTTGGTTACGAATGAGGCAGCGTTAACACGAGTGAGTGTGTGTTTGGGAATATTTGGCATGGCGACAGGTTTAAGCATTAATAAGGATAAATCAAAATTGCTTGAGATTGGAACGTGGGGAGGTGGAGGTATAGGGGGGTATAGGTGTGGTTGGAAAGTAGTTGATAGTTTAAAGGTTTGTGGAATTGTTTAAAGATAATTTTGGAGAGGCAAGACTAGTTAATGCAAGGAATGTTTTAAAAGGTACTTTAAGTAGAATGAGTGGATGGAGTAGGAGTGATGGGACCATACATCAGCGAGTAATAGCGGTGAACACGTTATTATATAGTAAAATATGGTATGTGGCTGGGATTTACCCAATTTTAAGGGCGGATGTTGTGGCATTTGCGAGGAAAGTTATGAGATTCGTCTGGGGATATGGGAGACATTGGCTGAGTAAGGAATTGGTGATGAAAGAGGTGTGTAATGGGGGATTGGGGTTAATCAACTTAGAGGTGAGACTTATGAGTATGTATGTCAAAAGTTGTTTTTTGGCAACGGGGGGAGTGAGGGGCAGACGGGTTGATGTCATGAGACATTTACGTGCATGGAGTGGTAAGGATTTGGTACATTGTGAAGCAGGGAAGGTAAGGGAAGTAGTCGAGGGAATCGCTACTTTTCCAGTGTATGATTGGAAAAGTATCTGGGTGGGTTAAAAGATCTGAAGATAAAGCCAAGGGTGAGAGAAGTGATGTATCGTTTTTTGCATGGGGTTTTGGCCTCTAAAGCGGTATTATATAAAATGGGATTAACTAGGATGCTTGTTGTGGAATGTGTGGGAAGAAGATACTGCTTATGGTTTATTTTTGTGAGCAATTAGGAATTATTAGGAATGGATAAACATTTACTTTGATGGGAGGGAGGGATACACCCTTTGAGGTTTATAGGTATGGATATAGGTGGAGTGCAGAAGGAAGTTAGGAGGGCTTTATTGTATTTGGCGGTAGATTTTGTATATGTATGTGAGGGAATGAGGGTGGATGTAAGAGGAAACTTGAGCTATTGTGGGAGATATTACAGAACTTAAGGTGTTGGAATAAAGAGTTGATATATGGAATAGGGGGTAGGTGTTTTCCTGGTATTACAGGGATTTGAAGTTAGGCAGCTGGGGAATCTTGAAGTTTGTGTGCGTAGATGAAACAGGGTTTGTTCTCTTCGAGTGAAACTTTTGTTGTGGATGATAACGAGGGAATGCTTGAGGTTTGTTGTGGATGATAACGAGGGAATGCTTGAGGTTTGGTTGGATATAGATTTGAGGGAAGGAGTGACGGGTGACAATTTATAGATGAGTTCTATGACTTTTAAAAGACTAATAAAGATTTCTCGTGATGATGATTGATTGGATGTGGTGATTTTTAGAAGGATTTGGGACTCAATTGGGGTATGTTAGAGGTGGTTTGACTCGATGATAATGGTAGTAAAAGGACATGATTAATATATAAATTTTGGAAGTACACCTATACATTGAGTCGAGTAAATTTATTTGTAATTAATTTGTAATTGACCTTTGTGTAATTGCATCTTGTTATTATACGTATTATGGTAGAATGGCCTGGTTCTGTTTTATTTATAATTATTAAAATTTTGTTAGATTGTTTACATTTAGGGAAGTATTTAATTGTACATTAAGTTGTCGTTCATGAATGTAATGATATCCATTGGCACATGTCATTGTATATGTTTATTTATAATATTAAAAAAAAGTTATGTATTATCTAGGGTTTTTGGAGTTTCATGTTTTGACTAGTAGATTGTTCATAAGAGGCACCTTGAGGTAATGGGAACATTATGATTATGCTCTAGTGTCAAGTGTAATGTGGTGAGGTGCTATGTTTGGCATATGTAATTTATGTTGATAATTATAAGCGTTCATATGTTTGGAACGCTCTTGTGTAATATGTACATATACCTGTCTCTTAATGTGTAATGTCAGGATTAGAATTAAGGAATATTATTAGAATAACAGCAAAGGACAGTAATATGTGTATTTAAGTATATTAATGTTTTTTTATATACTGTTAGGGTGTGGTGTGCAGTGTACTGCGATGTCAGTGAGAGACAGTCCAAGTTAAATTGTTTCATCTTGTGGAGAACATTTGCCTGGTTTAGGATTATCTGTGTTAACGTAGTCGTTAGTTATTATTGTGATATTTATAATTTACATACTTGACAGAATTCAAGAGGATGCATAGAAATAATGGTACCCTGTAATATAGTTCTGATTGTACAATTTAGTGTAGATAGTACAATTTAGTGTAGATTTAGGGGGTAGGGTGTGCTATGTATACATATAGTTGGTTTACTCAAAGATTTCAGAGGGGAGTTTTATGTTAGTTTTATGTAAGTTTTGACTAGTGTTTTTTTTGTTGTTGTTGTTCATAGAGGCACCTTGATGTTATGAGGAATATGATGATCATGCATTCGTAACAAGTATAATGTGGTGAGTTTCTATGTTGATTAGCATATGTAAATTATATTGGTAATTATAAGCGTTCATATGTTTAGAACGTTTCCATGTATGTAATATGTACATATACCTGTTTCTTAAATAAAATAAAAAAATTAATACCTTACATTTAACTAGTATAGTAGATAGCAGTTCCGCCTTTCGACCAGGTCTGATGTTATGTATGGCAGTATCCCTAGGTAAGCTGTCAACGTCTATATCTTGTTTTAGCCATGTTTCTGTATAATATAAGTTAGTGCAACATCTGGGAATCTTTATTTGTAGACGTTCCGCCACCCAGTGGCTTTATCAGTACAATTCAAGGAGATTACGTGAAGACTAGAACTAATGAACTATATACAAAAGACGATGTAATCAGTCCCTCAGCTTTGGAGTTGAAGAACACCCGTAGTCCTGAAGAATCAAGCACAGGCAGGAAGATTGGCGCTTTTATACTGGCATCAGATGAAGGAAGTGCAAAATTGTCACTGGTAGGTGGGAGTCCCCAGTAGAAGTAAATCATACTCAAGGGATGGGCCAAGAATAAGCAAGTAGGTTGTGGAAATGTTTTCTGTAACAAGATTCCACGATGTTGCTGTGTCTGACAAATTGTACAAGAATGGTGTACAGTACCGACAAGATGAATTACACACATGCAATATCTGGGCATGTTTATTTGTAGACGTATACAGATAAATATACCTAGATGTTGCACATGTTTAATACTTCATCTTGTTGGTACTGTATACCATTCTTGTACAAGAAAAGTTAGGCTTTCATTCAGCTGCTCTATAAGCGAAATGTCGGTGTATACCTGGAGGGTGTTTCGAGGGTCAACGCCCCCGCGGCGGTCCATGACCTGGCCTCGCAGTTTATCAGGGACTAATCGGCCAGGCTGTTACTGTTTGCTTAGGAATCTAACAGTAGTTCAATAACCAAATATTCTTAGCGTAGCTTAAGAAGTCTTGTGCAATAAAAGAATAAATTGGATATTTTTGAATTCAGATAAGACTTAATTCAGACTCAATAAAAGTATTAATGGACTACAATGTAGCAGTAAAGAATTATTGATAAAGAAGAGTTAGTTATCTAACGATGTGGCTCTAATAATAATGGTAATAAAAATTATTTTATGATAGTAAATGGTTGGTTAATGGGGTTTAAAGCCTATCGACAACACTAAGGTCATTAAGGCTGCAAATAACCCTTTTCACCACCAGACAAGAATATTTTAATCTCCTAAAATAGGGATTTAAGTAAACTCAGCATATATACGCTGAGAGAAATACACCTCTCGGTGTATATGTACTGTGTTAGTAACTATGAGTACAAAATTGCAAGAGTTCTAAAAAATATAACAATTCTGAAAGGAATGGAGTATTCAAATAAATCAGTTGTGTACGCTAAAATACACAATGTTACTAAGTAAAAGCTAAACACAGAATAATCTGCAATAAATAAGGTATAAATTCGTTTGGAACTTTTGTATGGTACATGCTAAGAGCTCAAAAGTGGAATTATTATAATGCAAGCTGTGGGGAGACCCATAGCCTCGGAGAAGCAAATAAAAAAAAAAAAAAAAAAAAACTTCGAAGAAAAATATTAAAAGTGAGTTTTTGCATATGAGTGTGGATGATTGGGTGGTATTTGGGTGGTATTTCAGCACTTGTAAGATTTATTTTTATTTTTTCCCCACTGTGTATCATGTCTGTTACGTGAGCTACAAGTTTTAGCTATTATTTTATAATCTTTAGCTTAACAATACCTGATTTTACAGAATTTACTGTAAAACTTAAGGTTTATCTTGCTTCATGCATTTTTATGTATTTCTTTTTTGTTTAATATTTTTACAACTTAGTTTTTTATATTAATGTTTTAAAAGAGCTTTGGAAAGGAGAGTAACGGGTGTATTGATTTTTCGTAATATTTGTAGAGCCCGCTAGAGGAGGTGGGAAGACTGGCCAATGAGAAACTTTCCTCCCCTGACAAAGGTCCTAACTGGCGAAGCTATACATTTTACTAATATTTGGGCTCATTCGGTCACCTACAGGAAAATTAAAGTGTTCGGAGGCTTTAAAATTTTGTCTCTGGGTGTTACATATCTGGAATTAGTAAGAAATGTTGATGGTTGCGTAGATATAAAGGAAAGTATAGATGAGAGGCACCTCTGAGACGGACCAATCAGGATGAGGCAGCCTGAGCGGCATCAGTCGGGAGAGGAGCAGTCAACGCCAACCCCAGCGAGATATACAATGTTCTCTCTTATATCGTGATATTCATGTAAGTAAAACGAGTTACATGAATATATTCATCATTGTGCATTCTCAGTGTTTCCGGTGTTGTGTGTGGGTAGTTAATGGTGTTAATTATACTCTGGTATCGATGATTTTAATGATAATATAATTGGATGACGCGCAGCTTGGCTGGGTGAGTGACGCCATCTTGGTGCTGCTGAAGCTTTCTGCTGGGAATTGCCAGCCAGGATTGCAAGGATGCGACACATACTACCTTACACTATATAATATGGTGGTCCATAACCTAGTGAATAGTCTTGTAGTATTGTTCGCGTGGAATATGACTGTTACTGTGAGAAAAACCGTATTTTTTTCGTAATTCTGTGGAGTACTTAGCTTGTCAGTGTTACGGTGCTGACTTATGGATAATATTTTATGACAACACTATTCAGAATGTTATCATTAACAGAAATACGTTCTGTTACTCACCTTAAGTGAAGATGTTAGGTTACGTTGGTTTAAGAAGTAAGTGGAGCTTAGTCCAGTAGTAAGCTGAAGGATTGTGATTTTTAAAATCAAGAGTTTTTAGTCGTGTGATATACCTCTTAAACTGAGTGCCTTTGCAATGAGGAATATGTGTATTAGTGTTACCTTTATAGAAAAACTTAAGGTTTGTCATGTCTTGTGGCATAGTAGCCTCAGCTCGCACTGGGGGACCGGGGTTCGATCCCCAGCACAAATAGCGATGGCATTCTACGCTAAACGTATTTCCCCTATTCACCATGTATGTAGTACTATATAGTACAATATATTACTATGTTTTCATGCATTTTATGATTGTTCATGGTTCAATAGGTTAAGGAAGCAGTAAGTAATGAATGTACTAAATAAAGGTTATCTATCTATTACATTTATTCCAAATTGCTATCAGAAACATGATAAATACCCTAGAACTGTAATAAAGATGCTGAAATGAATAATATATGCCATATTATATGAGTGGGGTAAGAGAGCAGGCAGACCGCCACCATAAAAGATGTTTACATCAGGGTAAACATGCCTAAATCACTCGTTATAAGAACAAGTGCTCTAAATGTCAGCTACCAAATACTGATGACATTTAAAGTGTTTGTAAGCTTAACTTGTTGTATGTGTATTTTACTTTTTATTGTTTTCTGTAATATATGAGTTATGCAAATTAAAATAAAGTTATGAAGTTGAAGTTTCATTTTTTTTCTAAGGTATACATATATAATTCAACATTTGGCATCATTACAAAGTGGGCGGAGCTACAGCAGAGGGAGAAAAAGCAGTGTCAGTAACTTGATTCCCCATGACACTTCACAACACTATAAAATACATATTGTATAATTATACTATTACAGGCCTCCCTCCACAGCCAGCTCATGTCAAAATAACATGTATATAGTACATTATTTTATGATGTTTATATGTGTTTTATGATTGTTCATGGTTCAATAGGTTAAGGAAGCAGTATTGTATTATATTTCCCCACAATATATTGGGGCACCAAACATTCGCGATTTTTCAACATTCATGAGGCTCTTGATCCCCTAACCCTTGCGAATGTTTAGGGAGACCTGTACATACCTTTATTGAAGACTCTTGTTGGCATATGGAAGGAGGGAAGAGGGAGGAGAGTTTGTTTGGAAGGGGAATCCCCCTCCATAAGGACTTCAGGCATCAAAGCCCTCTTTGGGATTACATACTTCCCTTCTTTCTTTTACTGCCACTAGGACCAGCCTGAGTCACTGTACTCCTGTTGCACAAAAAATCTGTCCAGAGAGGCCTGTTTCTGGCATCTGTAAGATTTGCCTAAAATAGGACAAGACATTGTCTTTGAACATGTTGCAGACACTTCTTGCAACAGTTTTGTTAGGGTGATAATTCTCCGCAACTCGCTCCACTTTGCACACGTCCTTAATCACTGAAGGAGGCACATTCTCCCCCCTCTCTTCCTCCTCGGAAACAATATCCTCAGCTGCGGTCTGTTGCTGTTCCAGTTGAAGGTGTTGCAGCTCTTCATTGGTTAGCTCTTCCCTGTGGTCCTCCTCCAACTCTTCCACATCCTCGCCACTCGCATCCAACCCCATGGACTTCCCCACTTTCGTACAGTGGTACCCCGACTTACGATATTAATCCGTCAGAGAGGGCATATTTTAAAGCGAAACAATCGTAAAACGAATCAATTTTCCCCATAAGAAATAATGGAAATAAATTTAATCTGTCCAAGACTTCCAAAAGTAGTTAAATAAAATATTTTTTAGAACTTTTGGACATTAAATAATACAGAATTGAATAAAGAATACATAAATACATGCAAATATTGTACAATAACATGTCACTTACATTTATTGAAGAGTTGTTGATGTGTGGAGGACGGGAGGAGGGGAGAAGGTGGAGTAGTATGCTAGTGTTTGGAAGGGGAATCCCCTTCCATTAACACTGCAGGTGGTAAGTTCTTTTCTGGGGTTACTTCCCTTTTTCTTTGAATGCCACTAGGACCAGCTTGAGAGTCACTAGACCTCTTTCTAACAACAAATTTGTCCAGGAGCTCTGTGTCTGGCGATTCTTTAACACATCCCTGAAATGACACACCACTGTGTCATTGTACAGGTTGCCAGCACGGCCTGCAACAGCATGGTTAGGGTGATATTCATCCATAAATGCTTGCACATCACTCCATTTGGCACAGATCTCCCTAATCATTGAAGAAGGCACATTCTTCCATTTTTGTTCCACCTCCTCCTCTGAACCATTGTCCTGACCTCTGCTCTCTTGTTCCAGTTGCTGTTGAAGCTCTTGCAGATCTTCAGTGGTTAGCTCTTCCTTGTGCTCCTCCACCAACTGTTCCACATCCTCACCACTCACCTCTAACCCCAAAGACTTGCCCAATTCCACTGATACGCACTCCACTTTCATATTTTTCTATTATCTCCTTCACTTCTATCGTACATATATTTCTGTTCCTCTTTGCCACAGGCTTAGCACTAGGATCTTTCCTTGGACCCATGGTAGCTTATTTAGCAGTTGCAAGCACTAAAAACAGCAGTGGAATAATGACAATATACTGGTATGAATGCGTGGGTGTGGGTGGGTGGTCGCTCTCGCTTGTAAACAATAGCACTGACGCTCCCTGGAGTGCGCGCTCAGCTGGGCGCCAAGCGGACAGGTCCGGTACGAATGTCGGTAAACGAAGCAAACATCGTAAGCCACAAACAAATTTCTTACGTTATAAATATCGGTTACCGAAAATAACGTAAGATGATAACATCGTAAGCCGGGGTTCCACTGTATTTTGCTATAAGTTCTTTCTTGAATTCTATCGTGTTTATCACCTTTACCAAAGGGCTGGCACTCTGAACTTTCTTTGGCCCCATGGTGGCTATTTCACAGTCAATAAACAATAAACAAGCACAAAAACAATGGATGACGCACAAAGTATTCCTAACTCAATGAGAGATATGCAGACAAAGTGTGATACGCGTGAGGAAGCGGCACCCGGCGGGTGGACGCGTCTGATACAAACAATTTCTGAGCGGATGCAAGAAATCCGGGGGGAAATTTAGCCTTAAAAAGTGCTCGATATTCGAATTGTACGATTTCCGCACCAGCTGAAAACCGGGGGTCCACTGTACACTGGACCCCCGAGTATCATAATTAATCCGTTACAGGAGCTATTACTTAACACGAAGTTTACGAAATTCGAACCCTTATTTCCCATAAGAAATAATGTAAATGCAATTAATCCGTTCCACAAAAAAATATTCACACAAAATAATTAAAAACAATATATATATATATATATATATATATACACACATTTACTTACCTTTATTGAAGAGTTGCAGCATCTGGAAGATAGGGTAATGAGTAATGAAGGTCATCTTGGGCATTTTCTTCCAAAACAGGCCTGTTTCATCAATTAAACACTTGTTGGGGAGGAATTCTTCAGCCTCTACGAAGGGGAATCCCCACTCCCTACATGCCTGCTACACTCCCTACATGCCTGCTACACTCACTGCATGAATGCTACACTCACTGCATGAATGCTAAACTCCCTGCATGAATGCTAAACTCCCTGCATGAATGCTAAACTCCCTGCATGAATGCTAAACTCCCTGCATGAATGCTAAACTCCCTGCATGAATGCTAAACTCCCTGCATGAATGCTACACTCCCTGCATGAATGCTACCACAGGGGTGCCACTAGGAAGCTTCTTTGGACCCATGGTGACTTATTTCACAGCGACAATCACTAAACACCAAAGGAGACACCAAATGTATTGTGAATGTTTGAAAGAGCGCGCTGGGTAATGTTCTCTCAATGGTAAACAATGCTTCACTGGCGGGCGTCCTGTGTTTTGCGCAGGCGCAGAGCAGGCGGACAGGTCTAATATGTTACGAAACACGAGCCAGTTTATGATTCTCAAAATTGAAAAAAGCTTACGAAACACGATTTTTACGAAATAAGAACCTTACGAAACTCGGGGGTCCACTGTATATGGAAAGAAAGTGATATCATCAATGTTACCAAGGTGTTGATTTGTCAGAAGTTTGATATTTTACTACTGGCAAAAAGTTCTCTTGCATGTACATTTAGTGAAACTGTCAACAAGCACTAACCAAACACAATCTCTCCTAATCTAATCCAAACCTAAATTGTTCATTGATAACTGGTGGTTGCATTTTAACCCTTTAAGTGTCCAAATATTGATCTACATTTTACTGCTAGCACCTCTTTAAGGGGGGCCTCTTTAAGGGGGGCTCCTTGTCGTGGTAAAGAGGCTATCGGTCTGAGGAATTGGACCTCTTGGTCTTCTTCCTCAGACCGAACCTAATTACCCCCCAATCCCCCCTCCCTTTTTCCCATCTTCCCCATCCTCCCTTTTCCCTTTCCTCCTCCTCCCCATCCCTCCCTTATTTCCTTCCCAGTTTTACCCTGGGAGCTTCTCTCCTCAGGCATTCTAGTTCCTAGGTAGGGGGAAGGGTATCGTGGTCCATCCCATTCCGTTGAGGTCCTTGGCGGTGGTGTAGTTTGCCGTGGAATCTGGATCGCCTGGGGATGTCCCGATCCCTCTCCGGTCACCCGGGGGGTGGCCTTGGGTATCTTTCGGGCGACGGGTGTATCTCTGGAGGCCACCTTTCGGATTCCGGGGGTGGTGGCCGAAGGCGGTATGCTTTGTGGCGGATATCCGGCCGCCTCTCTTTTGTCCGCCGAGATGGCTCGGTGGATGTGAGGTTGCTATTCCGGATTGCTGGTTTACTGGCATGAAGGGTAGGGTATGGCACGGGTTCCATGCTGCATCTGCACCACTTGCGGTGTTGAGGTCCTCTTGGGCACGGAGGGGGATTTACGCTTACTTTCATTCCTCCACGTTCCCCCCTTTTTTTTTATTTTTTTATTTTTTATTTTTTTTTTCTTAAAAATAAAAAGAAAGAAGTAACCTAACCATGGCTGACCCAATCCATGAACCCACTACCCCCGGGCCCCTTCCTGATACCGCACCCAGTACTGACCCTGCCTCGTTAACGGATGACTCTTTGGACACCTCTCATGCCCCTGTACCTCTTGCTGGTGCTGGTTCATCACCTGCTTCAGGTACCAGGGTCCCGACTGGCCCTTTCGATACGTCTGACCTTCGCTCTTCTCTGACCTTGATTCCGGCTTCTCCCTCGACTGTGCGGCAATTTTCGAATCTCTCGCCCGTCTCCCATCGGACCACCCCCGGTCCCACACAAGAACGACCAAGACCCACACATGACGATTCGACACTCCCTTCTCGTTCATCGCAGAAACGACCAGCTCGTGTCAATAACATGTATAGTATGCAAGGTCATAGAGACAATTATTAGGAGAAAAGTGGTGGAGTACCTAGAAAGGAATGAGCTTATCAACGACAGCCAACATGGTTTCAGGGATGGTAAATCCTGCGTCACAAAATACTGGAGTTCTATGAAAGGCATTTTTATGATATTTTTAATGTTTCATGTATTTTTTGAAAAATATGAAATATTCTATAATATTGATTTTTATAGATTTTTATTGGGATTTTTTAAAAATATGTAAATAATGTATAAATATTAAAAAATGCTATAAAACTTGATTTTATTGATTTTCTACAGAGAACTAGGATTTTCTACAGGAAAACTAGGATTTTCTACAGGAAAACTAGGATTTTCTACAGAGAACTAGGATTTTCTACAGAGAAACTAGGATTTTCTACAGAGAAACTAGGATTTTCTACAGAGAAACTAGGATTTTCTACAGAGAAACTAGGATTTTCTACAGAGAAACTAGGATTTTCTACAGAGAAACTAGGATTTTCTACAGAGAAACTAGGATTTTCTACAGAGAAACTAGGATTTTCTACAGAGAAACTAGGATTTTCTACAGAGAAACTAGGATTTTCTACAGAGAAACTAGGATTTTCTACAGAGAAACTAGGATTTTCTACAGAGAAACTAGGATTTTCTACAGAGAAACTAGGATTTTCTACAGAGAAACTAGGATTTTCTACAGAGAAACTAGGATTTTCTACAGAGAAACTAGGATTTTCTACAGAGAAACTAGGATTTTCTACAGAGAAACTAGGATTTTCTACAGAGAAACTAGGATTTTCTACAGAGAAACTAGGATTT
>WNWK01020341.1:0-36037 GCA_009830355.1 Cherax destructor | reverse complement strand
CCATAAGACACCTGCTGCCCATGTTCACCCATCAGTAAAATGGGTACCTTTGTGTTAGTGGACCGGTGTGGGTCGCATCCTGGGACATGACCTAATTTGCGGGAAATGCTCAGCATAACAAGGGACTTTCTATATGTCATTGATGTCAACTATGGTCTGTATACCTTGTACATGTACTGGTAGTAAATAAAATTATTATTATTAGTATTATTATTATTATTATTATTATTACTAGTCGCCTTCTGTATATTTTCGTGTTGATTTAACTGTTATTCGGAACAGAGAAAATAAATGTTATTTTGTTATATTTGTAGAAAACGAGTACTAGGAGTATTTAAATATAACTTTTATAAAGATTATCTGACTATCCTCCCTGTCCCCATTTTACTTCGTAATGTTTTTTTCATGCTAGGTTGGAAAAAATCATTGTGATACATTTACCAGCGATGTAGCTGTGGACAGTTTGTATACATAAACTCTTCCACCAAGACACATATCGTATAGTATATAGTTAATAATTAAAACGGTATGTACACCAGGGACCGAAAAAGAGTGTAGCGGACAAGTGTAGTAGTAGCAGCAGCAACACACAGCAAGAAGCATTCTTGAGCTTCCCCAGCGCTCGGCTTTGGCCCAAAGCTGGGGAGTGGCTCCAAATGGATCCTGTAGTGCTTGCTACCTTTGCACCTCCTGACATCGTCTGCTGCTATGCAGCTGCCTGACCCTTCGAGCAAGTGTGGGTGGGCCATGAAGCAGCCTAAGGTGCCTAGCCGCTCCCTCCGAACCCCGTGACCTAACGAAAAAAGTATTTTTCATTGTGTTTCTTTATTATTAAATTATTGTAAACTTATCTTAAATATATTTAGTTGGATTAGGCTAAATTAAATTGCGCTTGTTATAATAAGGTTAGGTACATTTTCTAAGATTCTTTTGGCACAAAATTATTAATTTTTACATTAACGTAAATGAAAAAAATATATTTTTAAATGGATAAGAGAATTTTTTTTGAAAGGACTTAATTTTAAATAAGTTCTAGCTAATTGACCAGTTTTACCTATACAGCACGACACACACACACACACACACACACACACACCCCTATATATATATATATATATATATATATATATATATATATATATATATATATATAATATATATATATATATATATATATATATATATATATATATATATATATATATATATATATATATATATATATATATATATATATATATATATATATATATATATATATATATATATATATATATATATATATATATATATAATATATATATATATATATATATATATATATATATATATATATATATATATATATATATATATTATATATATATATATATATATATATATATAAGAACATAAGAACAAAGAATGGAGGAACACTGCAGAAGGCCTACTGGCCCATACAAGGCAAGTTCTTATAAAAACCACCCCTACCCAAAGCTACTCAAGAATTTACTCCCGTACCCAATGACACCAATCAAACCCAGACCCTCCCACTCACATATCTGTCCAATCTCTTTTTAAAGCCACCCAAGGTCCTAGCCTCGATCACCCTACTCGGAAGATTGTTCCACACATCCACAACTCTGTTCGAAAACCAGTACTTACCTATGTCCTTTCTAAATCTAAATTTATCCAACTTAAATCCATTATTTCTGGTTCTTTCCTGGTTTGACACCCTCAGTACATTTACCTTTACTGAAGACTCTCGTTGGCTAATGAAAAACGTCGAGGAGGGGAGAGAGGAGAGTTTGTTTGGAGACAGGACAAAATGCTTCAATACGCTAATATCAACTCTACGGCTTATTTATCTATCACAATTCATCTAATATGACATAAACAATATTAATAACAGAAACATGATATATACTCTAGAATTAATAAAATATGTCATTACGTTTGTGACTAGTGGTGGTGGTGGCGGCAGCGGCAGTGGTCATAAATCACACTGAAACACCACTAGTCACACTGAAACAATGTACATAATTTATAATTAAGAAATATTTACTTTAATTTATAAATAAGAAATATATTGGCAGAGGTTTAGGGTAGTGGAAGATACACAGGGCGGTGTATGTTGTCAGTGGCCCTATATACCTCCAACAACACTGGAAAAGTTGGTTTCATGTTGTCCCTTTTCTATCGCTTAACTTACTTGCTACACTGTTAATGCTACACTTTATCGCTGGTTGGCGCTGTAGTCTTTATCGACTCCTGCTGCTTTAGTATCGTACATATCGTAGAATCACATTCAGTACGTCCCACGAAATCCGAGGTGATGAACGAAAACAGACAATATTTTGAGGAAAAAAGTCGTCGATAACCAAAATCGACGAAAACAAGAGGCAAACGAAAACCGAGGTTCCACTGAATCTAGCACTATGCCAGTTTGTAGTGATATGTTGAAAAGATTAGCCCAAAGGTTTGCTAAGCTCCTCTTTACATTCCTTTAGAACCCTTGTGTACAGTTCATCAGGGCCTGGGGATCTGTTAGGTTTTAACTTATCTATTTGTCTAAGGACCATGTCACTTGTGACCCTGATCGTGCAGAGTTTATTATCGTCCTGTTCTACATAATTTATTATTTCTGGAATATCGCTAGTATCTTCCTGTGTAAAAACTGAGAGGAAGTGTTAAAAATTCTACACATTTCCTTATCACTGTTGGTGAGCTGACCCGAGCAACTTTTGAGTGGGTCTATCTTGTCCCTAATCTTCTGTATACCTGAAAGAATCCTTTTGGGTTAGTCTTCGACTACCTTGCGACTTTAACCTCATAATATATCTTTGCTTTTCTTATTCCCTTTTTTATTTCTCTCTAACTGAATATATATTGATTTTTTAACTGCCCCTCTCCTCTTCTGATTCGCCTATATATGCCTCTCTTTTGACCAGTGAGATGTTTTAATCTATTGTTTATCCATTTAGGATCATTTGTGTTTGATCTGATTTCCCTATTCAGAACATAAGTTGTCTGAGCAGTTACAACTATGCTCTGGAAAATGTCATATCGGCAATCATCACCTCCTACCTGACCCATAGTCAGGTCATTCCAGTTCAGGCCATCCAGTTAACTTCTCAGTCTAATGAAATCAGCCAAGCAGAAGTATAAACCTTGGTAATAGATACCAACAAACTGATTTAGAAAAAGTTTCGGTCCTGGTGTTGTAAGGGTTCTTAAATGGAGTGATGGTGAATGATAACTCACTGAGACTGTTATACGATGGTGAATGATAACTCACTGAGACTGTTATACCAGTATACTGAGTATATACATGGTATTAAGGCCATCCTGCAGTGTGATGTCGTGACTGCCTGAGGGTACATGACTGGCTATGCCCTCGCTCGACCCAGCCTTACGGCCGGGGCAGCGTCACAGCAAGGTTCAAACGACATAACAGTATATGAAAAGTCCGTGGTATCACGGCTAGCCTATTTGAAATATGCTGACACTGGGACCCTTAGAAGTGATCAACGTCCCAGGACCGAAACGTTTTCTAATAAATATGTCCTAGTGGTTTCTCAAGTCTTATTAAACCACGGTCACAGTTCGACATACATATACTTTTATTGTAACTTAATTGAAAATAAAGAAAAATCACGAGGAAAAACAGACAGTTAAGAAATTGACGTTGATCATCAGGTCAATACACTGACGTATTGAGACACGTTATTGTGTGTTTACTGTACTGCTTAGCAAGTGTGTGACGTGTTCCCATGTGAGCAGTGACGTGTACACGTTGTGACGTGTTCCCATGTGAGCAGTGACGTGTTCCCATGTGAGCAGTGACGTGTTCCCATGTCAGCAGTGACGTGTTCCCATGTGAGCAGTGATGTGTACACGTTGTGACGTGTTCCCATGTGAGCAGTGACGTGTACACGTTGTGACGTTCCCATGTGAGCAGTGACGTGTTCCCATGTGAGCAGTGATGTGTACACGTTGTGACGTGTTCCCATGTGAGCAGTGACGTGTACACGTTGTGACGTGTTCCCATGTGAGCAGTGACGTGTACACGTTGTGACGTGTTCCCATGTGAGCAGTGACGTGTTCCCATGTCAGCAGTGACGTGTACACGTTGTGACGTGTTCCCAGGTGAGCAGTGATGTGTACACGTTGTGACGTGTTACCAGGTGAGCAGTGACGTGTACACACCAGTTGAACAGTGATGTATACACAGTGGTGTATACAGTGGGGTGTACACAGTGGGGTGTACACAGAGGGGTGTACACAGTGAGGTGTACACAGTGGTGTATACAGTGGGGTATACACAGTGGGTGTACACAGTGGGGTGTACACAGTGGGGTGTACACAGTGGGGTGTACACAGTGGGGTGTACACAGTGAGGTGTACATAGTGAGGTGTACACAGAGGGGTGTACACAGTGAGGTGTACACAGTGGTGTATACAGTGGGGTGTACACAGTGGGGTGTACACAGTGGTGTACACAGTGAGGTGTACACAGAGGGGTGTATACAGTGGGGTGTACACAGTGAGGTGTACACAGTGGGGTGTACACAGTGAGGTGCACACAGTGAGGTGTACACAATGAGGTGTACACAGTGGTGTATACAGTGGGGTGTACACAGTGAGGTGTACACAGTGGGGTGTACACAGTGAGGTGTACACAGTGAGGTGTACACAGTGAGGTGTACACAGTGGTGTATACAGTGGGGTGTACACAGTGGGGTGTACACAGTGGGGTGTACACAGTGGGGTGTACACATAGGGGTGTACACAGTGATACACACATATTTCTACATCAGTCATCAGTCTCGCGACGTTCATCTTTATTAGTTAATGACCCGCTCAATGACTCTCCTTGCAGCAGTCCTATTGATTAAACACTCATTCCATTTGTCCCTTGTTGTTGTTAGTTGTGGTTGATGACTGGGGTAGTTGTGGTTGATGGCTGGGGTAGTTGTGGTTGATGGCTGGGAGTAGATTGTGATATATATTATATATATATATATATATATATATATATATTATATATATATATATATATATATATATATATATATATATATATTATATATATATATCCACCCTATCAATGGAATTGAGAAGTGGATAAAAGACTTCAAGGAAGAATATTTAGATTTCTTTCTGAAGCCATTTGAATATTCCACTTCCCTACTACCCCATCTTTTTTTATACAAACTTTATTTCAAGACAAAATACAAAATACAATGGGGAGTAAAACAACATAGATAACAACTCAGAGCTACATGTCAAATACTTCGTCCAACTCCCCGGCAGTGGGCCGCGTGACCAGAATACTGCAGGCATTTCCCCTCTGGATCGCAACACTGAGTCTCTGAAACAGGAAGCTGGTCGCCCTGTGGTCCTTGGTTTCTATGATGAGTTTTCCACCCAGCTCCTTGAGAAACTTTAGAGCACACTTGCCCCATGCTCCATGGGTCTCCGACCCTATTGGGATGAAGTTATAGCAAGAGGAAGGTCTTCATATTTGCGGGTCTTCTGGGTCTCCCTGTGGCTGGCAGCTCCACCCTTCGGCTAAGGAGTGTGGCAGGTAGGTGTCTGCCAATGTGGCAGCACAGGTGTAGTCCCAAGCAATCTGCTTACCATCCTTCCAGGGTAGCATGGTGGCTCCATCAGGACGCTTTGACTTCCATCAGACCTCTGCACTTGGGGTTCCTCTGAGCTGGGCAACGGGCTGTGGCGAGCTTCTCTTTATGATGTCATTGACCTCCTCATGTCTAGCATACTTCCTTCTGATGTGTGACACACTAGACCATGAAGTCCGGAATTGGTCAGCCGTCGCCCGCCGCAAATACACCTATGTTCGGTGAGTATGGGGCGGCTAGGCGAAGAGCAACACCAATCCGAATGGCCTGTGGGTCGAGTCGAGTCCCCAGAGAGGAATTGGGAACAGCAAGAAGGAAATCTCCTGAGTGTGGTGCCTTCACCGCTAGGAGACGAGCTTTGTCCTTTCCTGAAGCGTTGGTGAGCATTGTTTTGGGAAAATTTTTTTCCATGATCGGTTTGTCCCAGTGGGACTGTTTGTGCTTTTTGGGAGGAGCTGGTCTACTGGAGAGTCTGCCAGGATGTCCCACTGCACTGCTGCTTCAATGAACTTGGGGTCTTTAGCTCCCACCACCCTCTCAAACGTTCAGGGACAATCCTCTTGACTAATCCACTGGAAGCCAAACACGATGACAGAAATGCAGGTAACGCTACCTGCCTTGCTTTGCGCACCCCTATACCTCCCAGTCGCACTGGGAGGGTTTCCTGCTCCCATTGCTGATCCTCTAGTGACAGATTCAGTGCCTTCTTGAAGGTTGATCTCAGGTGTGCGTCATACTGTCAAGTGTTGGGTTTTCAAAGAGGGTGCGCACCTCAGGAAGTAAGTGAGTCTTGGCATAGTAAGACACCTGTGAGGAGATACAGGGCATCATGGGCATCAAGATCACTTATTCTCTCCTCCATTCTTTCAGGTCATTCACTTTGTCCTTGAGGACAGTGTCGATGGCGTGGTGACCAGCGGTGCTCCCAGGAGGGTACTGTTGGATGGAGTGGTAGTAGTGACTTCTGGGAGGATTGTTTGCACTGCATTGATTATTTCCTGATTTGTTGTGATAATTTCACACTTTGAGGGATTAAGGATGAGTCCTAAGGCTTCTCCTTGTGTCTTCACCCGTTGTAGGTCCTCTAACAAGGACTCCCTAGTACCTGCCAGAGTGCCATCATCCAGGTACCAGATGTTGAGCTCGCTGCATAGGCTGGAAGTTAGTTCTCTTACTGCCAAACAGAAGAGAAGTGGAGCGAGTGGATCACCCTGCTGAACACCTCAGACGAGGAATTTCATGTTCCCCAAACAAAAGAGTCGAGGGTTTGCTGTAGCCAGCTGAAATGAAGGGAAAGAGACTGGGAACTGATCCCGAACGGCTGGCAAGACCACATCTCTCTTCACCATATTAAAGGCATTTCTAAAGTCAAGTTTGACTACGGCCTTGTCTTCTGATAGGTCCCTGATGTAGGCCCTTGCCGCATGAGCTGCGGCTTCACTGCCTTGAGAGACCCCAAAGCCCAGTTGGTGTGGCTGGAGTAAACTGGCAGCTTCTAGGCGAAAGTTTCTTACTGCTGCTTTGGCAACTAGGCGGCGAAGGGTGTTACCAACAGCAATGGGTCTGATTCCCCCATCCTTCTTCTTCAAAGCGCATAATGAGGCTCCAAAAAGAAAGGTTTAATTTCTTCTGGGATTCGCCCAGCAAGGCAGTTGTTGACAAAAGTTGTTAATTCGGTGAGGAGAATTGATGCAGATGCTCCGAGTACTGGATTTACCATCTCTTTGAGGTGTTGTGGTCGAATTCCAGTGTAACCTCCTGCAGATCCTGCTGGAAATGACACTATCGCTTATACACTTTTGATACTGGCAAAATTAATTGTTCAGTGATGGGGTCTCCTTCAGGGTTGTTGTTGATAGCTATGGTGTCCCTTGTTGGATGCTTGTCTCTTAGTGCTTGAGCTGTGGTCTCATCTTTAGGAGCTACAGTGTCGTCACTTGTAATTATTCTGATTGCTCCCACTGTGTTGCCTTCTTCGATTTTTTTGCTAACCTGTGCGCAAATTTTCTCGTTTTCAGTGGAATTTTCTTGGTCTACCTCTGTGATTCCTGCGATGGTGGGGCAGAGGGACACAATTATCTGTTCTTGGGTAGTTGCGCACCGCCTTGATGACTGAAGTGGTTAGCAGTTTGCCTCGTCGTTCAGGAACTGCAAGACAAACATTGCCAAACAGGAGCAGGTTGCGCCATGCTTTAATGGTGCCTCGGGTTTCTAAATTGGTGGAACCTCCATTCACCTGCTTAAGAAGGTCTGTGAATTTCCCTGCTGCATATGGGCGAGCTGCTTTAGGAATGTGGGATAGGGTACTGCTAGCAGTGGATTTGAATGCCAGCAGAAGGTTTTCGCACGAGAGGAGGTTGCCATTGGGATTGACATCTGCCTGTGGAGGCTGTGGGTTGCTCTCTGCTGGGGGCCTATGTGATCCTGCACACCCATTGTGTGCACGAATAAGCCGTCTCTGTTGCGTGCTCGAAACTCTCCACACACCTGACATGTGCCTCTTCTTTCATTGTTGCACCATTTCCTGGCTTTGTGGCTGGCTGGCTGCATCATCTGCCATACCTCAAACTGTGTGGTAAGCCGTAGGGAAAATGGCACATGACACATACCGAATGTGGTTCATGGTGGTGGTGGTTGAGCAGAGGGTCTCCGTCCTTGAGGTGGGCAGTGGGAGGAGAGGGAGGAATGGGGATGTGTGATATGGTAGGCCGGCCGGACGCGTCACTATAACAACACTGTATGACCGACACACCGCTATATACCACACATGCTATGCGCATACCGTGCGCATGCTAAACACATGCTATGCAATATACACTATATACACTATACACACTATACACACTATACACGTGGTGAACAAACACTTCATTATCATAACATGAGCACACGCGCGCTGTTTGGGGAAGGGAAGGGGGAAATAGTTTTACCCTCACCCTCGCCTCCTTCTCCCCATTAGGCCTTCCCTCACCCACCCATAGGTGACCGTTGTGTTCCCTCACTGACTTCACATGCACAAATACTTTTCTTGGTTCTAAAGTGGGAGAGGAGATGTAGAGTCTTGTAGCACTTTCCAACACCAGCTGCAGATATTCACACACCAGCCTGTTGATGGTAATCCTGGTAGCAGTTCTGATTGACGATATTGTGCCAAAACCACAGAGCAGGATGCCACAGCCTATATATATATATATATATATATATTATATATATATATATATATATATATATATATATATATATATATATATAATAATAATATAATATTACGAGTACAACATTCAGTTCTAGTGAATGCCCTACTCTTAAGTATTGTGTGGTTCAGTGGTCTAGGCGTTATGTGTTTTCGCTCACCAGGAGGCGGGCCAAAGCATCATAGGTTCGAACCCTGGCTAGTGAGTGTAGTTATTCATATAATATTATATATATATATATATATATATATATATATATATATATATATATATATATGATTGGTGGAATGATGATGTAAAAAGAGTAGTAAGGGAGAAAAAGTTAGCATATGAGAGGTTTTTACAAAGTAGAAGTGATGCAAGGAGGGAAGAGTATATGGAGAGAAAAGAGAGGTTAAAAGAGGGTGAAGCAATGTAAAAGAGAGCAGATGAGGAGAGTGGGTGAGATGTTATCAGCAAATTTTGTTGAAAATAAGAAAAAGTTTTGAATGAGATTAATAAGTTGAGGAAGCCTAGAGAACAAATGGATTTGACAGTTAAAAATAGGAGAGAGTTATTAAATGGAGAGTTAGAGGTATCGGGAAGATGGAGGGAATATTTTGAGGATTTGTTAAATGTTGATGAAGACAGGGAAGCTGTGATTCGTGTGTAGGGCAAGGAGGAATAACATCTTGTAGGAGTGTGGAAGAGCCAGTTTGGGTGTAGGGGAAGTTCGTGAGGCAGTGGGTAGAACGAAAGGGGGTAAGGCAGCTGGGATTGATGGGATAAAGATAGAAATGTTAAAAGCAGGTGGGGATATAATTTTGGAGTGGTTGGATATTATTTAATAAATGCATGGAAGAGGGTAAGGTACCTAGGGATTGGCAGAGACGTGTATTGTTCCTTTGTATAAAGGCAAAGGGGACAAAAGAGAGTGCAAAAATTATAGGGGAATAAGTCTGTTGAGTGTACCTGGTAAAGTGTATGGTAGAGTTATTATTGAAAGAATTAAGAGTAAAACAGAAAGCAGGATAGCAGATGAACAAGGGGCTTTAGAAAGGTAGGGTGTGTAGATCAAGTGTTTACAGTGAAACATATAGGTGAACAGTATTTGATAAGGGTAAAGATGTTTTTGTGGCATTTATGGATTTGGAAAAGGCGTATGATAGGGTAGATAGGGGGCAATGTGGCAGATGTTGCAGGTGTATGGAATAGGAGGAAGGTTACTGAAAGCAGTGAAGAGTTTTTATGAGGATAGTGAGGCTCAGGTTAGAGTGTGTAGGAGGGAAGGGACTATTTCCCAGTAAAAGTGGGCCTTAGACAAGGATGTGTGATGTCACCGTGGTTGTTCAATATATTTATAGATGGGGTTGTAAGAGAAGTGAATGCGAGGGTCTTGGCAAGAGGTGTTGGGCTAAAAGATAAAGAAGCAAATACAAAGTGGGAGTTGTCACAGTTGCTTTTTGCTGATGACACTGTGCTTTTGGGAGATTCTGAAGAGAAGTTGCAGAGGTTGGTGGATGAATTTGGTAGGGTGTGAAAAGAAGAAAATTGAAAGTGAATATAGGAAAGAGTAAGGTGATGAGGATAACAAAAAGAATAGGTGACGAAAGATTGATATCAGATTGAGGGAGAGAGTATGGAGGAGGTGAATGTATTCAGATATTTGGGAGTGGACATGTCGGCGGATGGGTCCATGAAGGATGAGGGAATCATAGAATGATGAGGTGAGGGTGGTGGAGCACTTCGAGTCTGTGGAGACAAAGAACCTTGTCCATGGAAGTAAAGAGGGAATGTATGAGAGTATAGTTATACCAACGCTCTTATATGGGTGTGAAGCATGGGTGATGAATGTTGCAACGAGGAGAAGGCGGGAGGCAGTGGAGATGTCATGTCTGAGGTCAATGTGTGGTGTGAATATAATGCAGAGAATTCGGAGTTTGGAAATTAGGAGGAGGTGCGGATTACCAAAACGATTGTCCAGAGAGCTGAGGAGGGTTGTTGAGGTGGTTTGGACATGTAGAGAGAATGGAACGAGACAGAGTGACTTCGAGAGTGTATAAATCTGTAGTGGAGGGAAGGCGGGTAGGGGTCGGCCTAGGAAAGGTTGGAGGGAGGGGGTAAAGGAAGTTTGTGTGCGAGGGCTTGGACTTCCAGCAAGCATGTGTGAGCGTATTTGATAGGAGTGAATGGAGGCATATGGTTTTAATACTTGACGTGCTGTTGGAGTGTGAGCAAAGTAACATTTATGAAGGATTCAGGAAACCGGCAGGCCGGACTTGAGTTCTGGAGATGGGAAGTACAGTGCCGGCACTCTGAAGGAGGGGTGTTAATGTTGCAGTTTTATAACTGTAGTGTAAAGCACCCTTCTGGCAAGACAGTGATGGAGTGAATGAAGATGAAAGTTTTTCTTTTCGGCCACCCTGCCTTGGTGGGAATCGGCCGATGTGTTAATATTAAATAAAAAATATATATATATATATATATATATATATAGCAAGACAACCACTATGAAAAATAGAAGAATTCCAAGCGCTTGTGACTACTCACATTATCAAGGAACTTGATAATGTGAGTAGTCACGAAAGCGATTGAATTCTTTTATATTTTTCATAGTGGTTGTCTTGCATTATCAAGGAACTTGATAATGTGAGTAGTCACGAAAACGCTTGAATTCTTCTATGGGTCCCACAATTTGTACCAGAGGTGGACCCCATTATTTATATATATATATATATATATATATATATATATATATATATATATATATATATATATATATATATATATATATATATATATATATTTTTTCTTAAAGATAAAATATTTCTTCATTTATTTTAATATAAAATTAAAGTTTTTGTACCAAAAGAATCTTAGAAAACTTATCTAGCCTTATTATATATCAAGCGCAATTTAATTTAGGCTAATCCAACTAAATATATTTTATGTAAGTTTACAATAATTTAATAATAAACAAACACAATGAAATACATTTTTTTCGTTAGGTTCATAACGTGTTTTGCGAAATTATTGCATACACAAATTTTCGCATGCCTTATTCGGCAAAAGAGTGTTGCTATTTAAACCAAAATCGCAAGTTTTATCTATTCGGCACGACACACACACACACATATGAAGGGCAAAGAAGACCGCAGAAAGAGTATAGTCTAGGTGGCCAAAAACTGCAAACCTCACTCAAGGAAAAAGATCTTGGGGTGAGTATAATACCGAGCATATCTCCTGAGGCACACATCAGATAACTACTGCAGCATACGGGCGGCTGGCAAACCTAAAAATAGCGTTCCAATACCTCACTAAGGAATCGTTCAAGACTCTGTACACCATATACGTCAGGCTTATACTGGAGTATGCACCACCAGTTTGGAACCCACACCTGGTCAAGCATGTCACGAAATTAGAGAAAGTGCAAAGGTTTGCAGCAAGACTAGTCCGAGAGCTAAGGGAATTGTCCTACGAAGAAAGGTTAAGGGAAATCGGCCTGACGACACTAGAGGACAGGAGGGTTAGGGGAGACATGATAACGACATATAAAATACTGCGAGGAATAGATAAGGTGGACAGAGACAAGATGTTCCAGAGAGGGGACACAGAAACAAGGGGTCACAGTTGGAAGTTGATGACTCCTATGAGTCAAAGGGATGTTAGGAAGTATTTCTTCAGTCATAGAGTTGTCAGGAAGTGGAATAGCCTAGAAAGCGACGTAGTGGAGGCAGGAACCATACATAGTTTTAAGACGAGGTTTGATAAAGCTAATGGAGCAGGGAGAGAGAGGACCTAGTAGCAATCAGTGAAGAAGCGGGGCCAGGAGCTATGACTCGACCCATGCAACCACAAATAGTTGAGTACACACACAAACATACACACACACAATATATATATATATATATATATATATATATATATATATATATATATAACACTGATCTTTGGCCGACGGAGACTCGAACCTACGAACCTCATGACAAGGTACGCAGTGCTTTGCCGACCGTACCACACTGGTCCAATACCTTGGCATCCAGCTTTCGCTAGATGTTATTCCAAGGCAGCCAGCTTTCAGGCAGGAGGCTTACAGCTTTTCATCTCATCCCCTGCATGCATCGACACAACTAGAGATTTTTACAATGCTGTGGTACGGTCGGCAAAGCACTGCGTACCTTGTCATGAGGTTCGTAGGTTCGAGTCTCCGTCGGCCAGAGATCAGTGTTTGTGAATATTTCGCCTGCTCTTGCGAATTCCTAGCACATATATATATATATATATATATATATATATATATATATATATATATATATATATATATATATATATATATTATAAATGTGTGTGTGCGTGTATGTACAAAAAACACAGAGGAAAGTTGACTTAAAGGTCTAAGACTTTCGTGGTGCAGAGAGCACGTTTTCAAGAGCTTGCAATAGGTATTAGGAGTGGCTCAGGCAGGTGTATCCGTGACGAGACCTCAAACTCCTCATTTTCCACCATTCTTCTCTATATTGGACTGATGAAGCCACTGGCTGGCGAAACGTTCCCGCAGTAAAGACACTAAAATGTTGCGTAAGTGTCTCATTCATCAACTTGTCGTTTTCAAAACCATTTATATAATAATACCTGTCAGATACAACAACATATTTAAATCTTGATACAGGGAATTCTTCAACACTTGCCTATAATAGTGTGGCATAGCCTAGGATAGTGGGGGATAGCCTAGGATAGTGTAAGATAGGCTAGCATAGTGTGGAATAGCCTAGGATAATGCAAGATAGCCTATAAGTGTAACATAGCCTACGATAGTGTGGGATAGCGTATAATAATGTGGCATAGCTTAGGATAGTAGGGGATAGCCTATAATAGAGAGGGGTAGCCTAAGATAATGTGGGATAGCTAAGAATAGTGGGGGATAGCCTATAAAAGTGTGGCATATCCTAGGATAGTGGGAGATAGCCTAGGATAGCCAATAAGAGTGCGGCATATCCTAGGATAGTGGAGAATAGCCTATATTAGTGTGGCATAGCCTAGGATAGTGGTGGAAAGCCTATAATAGTGTGGCATAGCCTAGGATAGTGGTGGGTTGCCTGTAATAGTGTGGCATAGCCTATGATAGTGCAGGATAGCCTATAAAAGTGTAACATAGCCCAGGAAAGCATGGGATAGCCTATAATAGTGAGGCATAGCCTAGGATAGTGGGGGATAGCTTAGAACAGTGTGGGATAGCCTAAATAATGTGTGATATCCTAGTTGGGGCTAGTAGGCTAGAATACTGCTGTACATTAACATCCCCATTCAATGCAGGTGAAATTGCAGATCTAGAGAATGTACAGAGAACCTTCACTGCACGTATAAGTTCCATCAAACACCTTAACTACTGGGAACGCCTGGAAGCTCTAGACTTATATTCACTGGAGAGCAGGCGAGAGAGATATATCATAATCTACACCTGGAAGATTTTGGAGGGACTGGTCCCTAATATGCACACAGAAATCACTCCATACGAAAGCAAAAGACTTGGCAGACGGTGCAACGTACCCCCAGTGAAAAGTAGGGGCGCCACTGGTAAACTAAGAGAAAACACAATATGTGTCCGGGGCCCAAGACTGTTCAACAGCCTCCCACGAGCCATTAGGGGCATTACCAGAAGACCTCTGGCTGCCTTCAAGAGGGAGCTGGACAGATACCTAAAGTCAGTGCCAGATCAGCCGGGCTGTGATTCGTACGTTGGACTACGTGCAGCCAGCAGTAACAGCCTCGTTGATCAGGCCCTAATCAACTGGGAGACCTGGTCATAGACCGGGCCGCGGGGACGTCGATCCCCGGAATGCCCTCCAGGTAGACTCCACGTAGCCTAAGATAGCATAAGATAGGCTAAACTAGTGTGGGATAGCCTTGGATAATGAAGGATATCCTAGTGGGGGATAGCCTAAGATAGCGTAAGATAAGCTAGCATATAGTGTGGGATAGCTAGGATAGCGTATAATAGTGTGGCATAGCCTAGGATAGTGGAGGATATCCTAAAATAGTGAGGGATAGCCTAAGATAATGTGAGATAGCCAAGAATAGTGGGAGATAGCCTGTAAGAGTGTGGCATAACTTAGGTTAGTGGGAAAGAGCGTATAATAGTGTGCAATAGCCTAAGATAATAGGGGATAGCCTATAACAGTGTGGCATAGCATAGAATAGTAAAGGATAGCCTATAAAAGTGTAACATAGGCTAGGATAGTGTGGGATAACCTATAATAGTGTGGCAAAGCCTACGATAGTAGGGGATAACCTATAATAGTGTGCCATACTCTAGGATAGCAAGGGATAGCTTAGAACAGTGTGCGATAGCCTAAGATAATGGGGGATATCCTAGTGGGGGATAGCCTAAGATATCATAAGATAGGCTAGCATAGTGTGGAATAACCTAGGATAGCCTATAATAGTGTGGCATAGCCTAGGATAGCCTATAAGAGTGTGCGATAGCCCAAGAAAATGTACAATAGCCTAGGATAGTGGGGAGTAGCCTATAAGAGTGTGCGATAGCCCAAGAAAATGTACAATAGCCTAGGATAGTGGGGAATAACTTAGGATAGTGAAAGACAGGCAAGGATAGTGTGGGATACCATAAGATAATATAGGATTGCCTAGGATAGAGTGGGATAGCCTAGGGTATTGCAAAATAGGCTAGCATAGCGGCATAATCTAGGATAGCCTATAACAGTGTGGCATAGCGTAAGATATTGTGGGATATCCTATAATAGTGTGGCATATCCTAGGATAATGAGGGATAGCCTAGAATAGTGTTGGATAGCCTAGGATAGTGTAAGATAGGCTAGCATAGTGTGGGATGGCCTAGGAGAGCCTATAATAGTGTTGTATTGCCTAGGATAGTCTATAATTGTGTGGCATTGCCTAGGATAGTCTATAATTGTGTGGTATAGCCTAGGATAGTGGGGAGTAGCCTATAATAGTGTGGGATATCCTAAGATAATATGCAATAGCCTTGGATAGTGGGGGATAGCTTAAGATAGTGAAAGATAGGTTAGCATAGTGTGGCATAGCTTAGAACCCACTATCATAGTGTGGGATATCCAAGTATAGCCTATAATAGTGTAGCATAGCCAAGAATAGTGGGATATAGCCTAAGATAATGTAGGATAGCCTAAGTTAATGGGGGATAGAATAGGATAGAGGGGATAGCCTTAGATAATGTTGGATCGCCTAGGATAGTAGGGGATAGCCTTGGATAGTGTGGGATAGCCTAAGATAATGTGGGGTAGCTTAAGAAAAGAGGAGAATAGCCTACGATAGTGAAAGATAGGCTAGCACAGTGAGGGATAGCCTATTATAGTGTGGAATAGCCTAGGATAGTGGGGGATAACCTATAATAGTGTGGCATAGACTGAGATAGTGGGGGATAGCTTAGGATAATGAGGGATAGCCTAGGATAGTGATAGGCTATAATAGTGTGCAATAGCCTAGAATAGTGGTTATAGCCTAGAGTAGTGTGGCATTGCCTAGGATATGGGGGATTGCTTCAAATAGTGTGGGATAACCTCATATAACCTATATTAATGTTGCATAGCCTAAGAAAGTGTAAGACAGCCTAAGTTAATGGTGGATAGGCTAGGATAGTGGAGAATAACCTCTATTGGTGAGGCCTATAACAGTGTGGCATAGCTTAGGATTGTGCGGGATAAAGTATAATAGTGTGGCATAGTCATGGATAATATGGGATAGCCTAGAATAGTGTGGGATAGCCTAACATAATATGGGATAGCCTAGAATAATGGGGGATAGCTTAGGAAAGTGTAAGATACGTTAGCATAGTTTGGGATAGCCTAGGATAGCCTATAATAATGTGGCAAAGCCTAGGATAATTGTGTATTGTCTAGAATACTGTGGGATAGCCTAAGAATAGTGTAAGATAAGAAAACATAGTGTGGGAAAACCTAGGATACGCTATACTAGTGTGGCATAGCCTAGGATAGTGGGGGATAGCCTATAATAGTGTGGCATAGCATAGGATAGTGGGAAAAAACTAGAATAGTGTTTGATAGCCTAACATAATGTGGGATAGCCTAGGATACTGAGGGAAAGCCTAGCATAGTGTAAGATAGGGTAGCATAGTGTGGGATAGCCGAGGATAGTTTATAATAGTGTGGGATAGCCGAGGATATCATATAATAGTTTGGCATTGCTTAGGATAGTGGGGATAGGCTAGGATAATTGGGATAGCCCATGATAGTGTAGGATTACCTAAGATAATGTGGGATAGCCTAGAATAGTGGGGGATAACCTATAATAGTGTGGCATAGCCTAGGATAGTGGGGGATAGCCTATAATAGTGAGGCATAGCCTAGGATAGTGGGGGATAGGCTATAATATTGGGGCATAGCCTAGGATAGTGAGGGATAGCCTTGAATAGTGTTGGATATCCTAAGATAATGTGGAGTAGCCTTAGATAGTGTAAGATAGGCTAACATAGTGTGGAATAGCCTAGAATTGCTTATAATAGTGTGGCATAGGCTAAGATAGCCTATAATAGTGTGGCATAGCATAGTATAGTGGGGGTAGCCTATAATAATATGCATTGCATATGATAATGCGGAATAGTGTGGGATAACCTATAATAGTGTGTTATAGCCTAGGATAGTGGGTGATATCCTAGAATAATGTGGGATAGCATAAGATAATGTGGAATATCCTAGTGGGAGATAGCCTAAGTTAGTGTAAGATAGGCTAGTATAGTGTAGTGTGGAATATCCTAGTATAGCAAATAATAGTGTGGCATTGCCTAGGATAGTGGGGGATTGCCTATAATAGTGTGGGATAGCCTAAGATAATGTGGGATAGCCATGCATAGTGGGGGAGAGAATATAAAAGTGTGGCATAGCCTAGGATAGTGTGGGATAGCCTATGAGAGTGTGGAATAACCTAGTTTAGTGGAGAAGAGCGTATAATAGTGTGCAATAGCCTAGGTTAGTGGGGGATTGCCTAGAATAGTGTGGTATAGCCTAAGATAATGTGGGATAGACTAGGAAAGAGTTGGATAGCCTAGGATAGTGTAAGATAGGCTAGCATAGTGGCATAGCCTAGAATAGCCTATAATAGTGTAGCATAGCCTAAGACAGTGTGGGATAGCCTATAATACTGTGACATTGCCTAAGATAGTGGGGGTAGCATAGAATAGTGTGGGATAGCCTAAGAAAATGTGCGATAATCTAGTATAGTTTAAGATAGGCTAGCATAGTGTGGGATAGCCTAGGATAGCCTATACTAGTGTGGCATAGCCTAAGACAGCCTATAATAGTGTGGCATAGACAAGGATAGTGGAGAGTAACCTATAATAGTGTGAGATAGCCTCAGAAAATGTGCAATATCCTAGGATAGTGGGATATAGGATAGTGAAAGATAGGCTATCATAGTGTGGGATGGCGATGGATAGACAATAATAGAGTGGCATGGCCTAAGTTAGTGGGGTATAGCCTATAATAGTGGGGCAGAGCCTAGGATAGTTGGGGATAGCCTAGAATAGTGTGGGATAGCTTGACATAATGTAAGATTGCCTAGGATAGTGTAAGATAAGCTAGCATATTGTGGGATAGTCTAGGATAGCTTATAATAGTAAGGCATAGGCTAGGATAGTGGGTATAGTGTAAAATAGTGTGGTATAGCCTAGGATAGTGGAGGATAGCCTATAATAGTGTGGCATAGCCTAAGATAATGTGGGATAGACTAGTATAGTGAAGAATAGGCAAGCATAGTGTGGTTAGCCTAATAAAGGCTATCATAGAGTGCGATACCTAGGATAGCCTGTGATAGTGTGGCATAGCCAAGGATAGTGGGATATAGCCTAAGATAATGTACGATAGCCTAAGATAATGTACGATAGCCTAAGATAATGTGGGATAGAATAGGATAGAGGGGATTACCTAAGATAATGTGGGATCGCCTAGGATAGTAAGCGATAGCCTAGGACAGTAAGGGATAGCCTAGGTTAGTGTAAGATAGACTAGCATAGTGTGGGATAGCCTAGGATAGCCTATAATAGAGAGGCATAGCTTAAAATATTGGGGGATAGCCTTGAATAGTGTGGGATAGCCTAAGATAATGTGAGATAGACTTGGATAGTGGGGGATAGCCTAGGATAGTGTAAGATTGGCTTGCATAGTGTGGGATAGCCTATAATGGTGTGGCATATCCTTGGATAGTGGGGGATAGCATACAATAGTGTTTCATAGCCTAGGTTAGTGAGGGATAGCTTATAATAGTTTAGGATAGCCTTGGATAGTGAGGGATAGCCTAGGATAGTGAGGGATAGGCTAGCATAGTGTGGGAAATCTTATAATAGTGTGGCATAGCATAGGATAGTGGGGGATAGCCTAGAATAGTGTGGCATAGAATAGGATAGTGTAAGATAGGCTAGCATAGTGTGGGATAGCCTTGGATATCTTATAATAGTGTAGTATAGAACAGGATAGTGAAAGATAGCCTAAGTTAATTGGGGATAGCGTATAATAGTGTAGCATAGTCTAGGATTGTGTGTCATAGCCTAGGATGGTGGGAGATAACCTAGAATAGAGTGAGATAACCAAACATAATGTGGGATAACCTAGGATAGTGTAAGATAAGCTATCATTGTGAGGGATAGCCTAAGATAGGGTATCATAGTGTGGGATAGCCTAGGATGGTATATAATAGTGTGTCATAGCATAGGATAGTGGGGGATAGGCTAAGATGATGTTGAATAGCCTAAGATAATGTGGTATAGGCTAGGATAGTGTAAGATAGCGTAATGTAATGTGGGATAGCCAAGGATAATGGGGGATAGCCTAGGACAGTGTAAGTGAAGCTAGCATAGTGTGGGATAGCCTAGGATAGCCCATAATTGTGTGGCATAGCCTAGGAAAGTGGGGGATAGCCTATAATAGTTTGGCGTAGCCTAGGATAGTGGGGGAATGCCTATAATAGTGTGGCATAACCTAGGATAGTTGGGGATAGCCTATAATAGTGTGGCATAGCCTAGGATAGTCGGGGATAGCCGATAATAATATGGCATAGCCTAGTAGAGTTGAGAATATCCTATAATAGTTAGGCATAGCCTAGAATAGTGTGGGATAGCCTAAGATAATGTGGCATAGCCTAAGATATTAGAATAGGATAGCCTATTATAGCCTATAATAGTGTTGCATAGCCTAAGAGAGTGGGGGACAGCCTACGATAGTGTAAGATAGGTTAGCATAGTGTGGGATAGCCTATTATAGTGCATATCCTAGGATAGTGGGGGTTAGCCTATCATAGTGTGGCATAGACTAGGATAGGGGGGAATAGCCTAGGATAGTGAGGGATAGCCTATAATAGTGTGGGATAGCTTAAGATAATGTGTGATAGCCTAGTATAGTGATAGGCTATGATAGTGTGGCATAACATAGGATAGTGTTGGATAGCCTAAGATAGTGTTAGATACCCTACGATAATGATGGATAGCTTAAGATAATGTGGGATAGCCTAGGATAGTAGGGAATAGCCTAGGATAGTGTAAGATAGGCTAGAATAGTTTGGGATAGCCTGGAATAATGGAGAATACCCTATAATAGAATGGCATAGCCTAGGGTAGTAATGGATAGTCTAAAATAGTGTGTGATCGCCTAAGATAATGTGGGATTGCCTAGTATAGTGGGGAACATCCTAGAATAGTGTTGCATAGCCTAGCATAGTCGGAGATAGCCTATAATAGCATGGTATAGCTTATGATTGTGGCCTATGCTAGGCAAGTTCTAAAGATGCATCGAAAATAATATTTTCCCTCACATTTTCATGCAAACTTAGCCATTACATTGCCCTGCAGACACCAAATAAATATTAAAGTAACTTTGTCAAATAAATATTAAAGTAACCTACTGAACCATGCTGCAGGAGACCTACTGAACCATGCTGCAGGAGACCTACTGTACCATACTGCAAGAGGCCTACTGAAGATATTTACTTGATTCTTTCATGCCACTCCTCACATTTATTTGTTATTCCGTCTGTATTTGTATAGCAAACCTCTCCTGTAAGGTACAGACATCGTCAGTTCAGCCTAAGATTCTCCATCCCACGTCAACGAGATTGTGAACCCTCCCTCTTTCCTTTCCTCCCTTCCATCTTACATCCCTTCCTCCCTTCCATCTTACATCCCTTCCTCCCTTCCTTCTTACATCCCTTCCTCCCTTCCATCTTACATCCCTTCCTCCATTCCTTCTTACATCCCTTCCTCCCTTCCATCTTACATCCCTTCCTCCCTTCCATCTTACATCCCTTCCTCCCTTCCATCTTACATCCCTTCCTCCCTTCCTTCTTACATCCCTTCCTCTCTTTCTCCTTAACCTGTCCTTCCCTCTCTGCCTCCAGCTAAATGATGCTTCAGACTGTAGATAAAGACATGAGGTAAGAACATGAATATTAGGATGAATGATTATTATGAGAGACGGATAATTACAGGAAAATATATGAGGGGAAAGAAGAAGGAGGAGAGAAGTTGGGAGGGAAGGAGGGAGAGAAAGCTATCAAGGGACTGCTCTGTTCTTCAAAATGTTGGTCGAATCTGGCTGGCCCTGTCATATGACTTTTATTTCCCATTAAATTAATTTATATCGCTGGGGTCTAGGAATTTATGACCGTGGTTTGATCCCCGGCGTTTCCTTACACCATTAAGTAGGTAGGTGGCATAAGCTCTTGCTTCACACAGTGAGGGTCCGGGTTCGATTCCCGGCGAAGGGTTAGGAATATGGGACGTGTTTCCTTGCACCAGTTGTTTATGTTCACCCATCAGTAAAATAGGTACCTGGGTGTTAGTGGACTTGTGTGGGTCGCATCCTGGGGAACAAGATTGAGGACCCCAATGGAAATAAGACAGACAGTCCTCGATGACGCACTGACTTTATTGGGTTATCCTGGGTGGCTAACCCTCCGGGGTTAAAAATCTGAAGAAAATCTTATCTTATCTATACACAGATGTTGCACATGTGTCTTAATTTCATTTTGTTGGTATTGTACACCATTCTTGTACAACAAAGATATTATTACTATTATTATTATTATTATTATTATTATTATTATTATACAATGGGAAGGCATGGGGAAGTATAGGAAGAAATGGGGTGGATGAGAGAGGGGGATTGTTAATGGAGGAGTTGGGGGATGGGAGGGGAACTCCTCCCTCTCCACCGCCTCCCTAGTGGAGGGCGATAATGACCCTTAAGTAGCAGAGGTGGAGAGGTTGCTCTCCTCCCATAACAATCTCCCTCCTTTCCCACACCCCCTCCCCTTTCTTGGTGGAGGGCGATAATGACCCTTAGGTAGCAGGGGCAGAGAGGCTGACTTAATGACCACATTCACACTGCGTAAACCAGACAAATTAATTCTTGGGTAGATTCAGGTGCGCTTCACAAAGTCGGGTGCCGTCACGCTAATGTGATGTGCGTTTTTTGTTGTTATTGTGAGGTGTAGTCTTGTTCATTTATGAGCCTTCTTGTTGATGTTTATATATCTTCATCACTCGCAACAACCATCACTCACAACAACCATCACTCATGGCAGGTGCCACATGTCAGGTGGCACCTGCCACCTGACACGATTGCAAAAGAAATCGCAGAAGAGTGCCAGCCAGGACAGGCACAATATTTTAACATGGTGTTGGAAGTGTCAGTGGAGCCAGTACCTGGGTGTTAAGTTTCAGTGATAGTGTATATGTAAGGTGGTGAGGGCAGCGGTCACGTGTCTCGTCCCCAGCTGCTGTGTAGCTGAGAGATCACTGTTGCACTACTCACTCATCAGCTGGGGACGATGGTATTGGATGATTCGGAATCTGGTCTTACATCAGATTCATATTTTTATTTCTCTGTAAAGATTACAATGTGTGGTTTACATATTATAAAGCAATACTTGTTATGGGAATTTTTTTTCGATAATTTATTCATGCATTCTAATTACTGTCTTAGACAGCATTGATAGAAAAAATAAGATAAGATCAGATTTCTTCGGATTTTTAACCCCGGAGGGTTAGCCACCCAGGATAACCCAAGAAAGTCAGTGCGTCATCGAGGACTGTATGTCTTATTTCCATTGGGGTCCTTAATCTTGTCCCCCAGGATGCGACCCACACCAGTCGACTAACAACCCAGGTACCTATTTGCTGCTAGGTGAACATGACAACAGGTGTAAGGAAACACGTCGAAATGTTTCCACCCGCCGGGAATCGAACCCAGGCCCTCCGTGTGTGAATCGAGAGCTCAAGCCACCAGACCACCGGGCCACCCGACGACCACCGTGGGAGTTGTTTGAGCTATTTATTTACCTCATTTAGAACTTTTTCCTTCTATACCCATCCTTCTTTTCTCAGTCCTTCCCATTCAACACCCTCTCACATTCCTTACTCCCTCCCCCATCCAACACCCTGCTTCCCATCCCTCACTCCCCACCCATCTCTCACTCCTAATTAGTTTTCTAGTTTAATATCTTTATTATGCATCCCATACCCATCCTGTGGGCGGTAGTCAAAAGATTACAGAGGTACATAATGGGTCCAGGGACTGGACCCCAAAGTTTTGATAGCTGAGCAAGTTACAAAGGTAATGAACTCACAAGTTAAAAAGGTAATGAACTCACAAGTTACAAAGGTAATGAACTCACAAGTTACAAAGGTAATGAACTCACAAGTTACAAAGGTAATGAACTCACAAGTTACAAAGGTAATGAATCATGTAAGTAAATTTACTTACTTACGTTTATACATGGCTACAATCATGAACAAATTATAAAGTAATGAGCAATTCACTAGTCTACACCCGGTGCAAATATTAATTGTTGGGTCGCACACACACACACACACACACACACACACACACACACACACACACATACACACGCACGCACACATTTAAGACGAGGTATGATAAAGCTCATGGAGCAAGGAGAGAAGGGACCCAGTAGCGATCAATGATGAGGCGGGGCGAGGAACTGAGTCTCGACCCCTGCAACCACAATTAGGTGAGTACACACATACATACAACAAGCCTAGTGTCTAATTGACATGTGCCTAGTACAAACTGGTAACTAACAGACACACACAAACACACACACACACAGGGTTAAGAGTGAATTTGTTCAATGAATTTTGATAAGATCAACACAAAGACAATAATACACAAACTGAAATAAAGGGTAAAAAAAACTTACAGTTTTGCAGGAGAATACACAACACAAGATTCAGTCAGTGAATGTGATAGTTTATGCAATAAGATCTTGCATTTAAAAACATGTATAAAGAGATAGTTCTTGCTGCTTCAGACAAAATATATTCAATGAACAGATTCTGCAAAATTTAAAAAAATGAGGCACAGAATACATGAAAAAAACTGTAACAGATTATATACATGAATTTGCAACTGAAAACACAGGTCTTTAAATGTCACTAAGAAAATTCACTGCTTAAATGTCTCACACACACGAATATCTATAATAGAATAGAGTCTAATGATGAATGAACGACGGGTGTAGGTGGAGAGAATATATTCCTGGTCGTTGACTGCTGAGTCTTGTAGAAATGCGCTTTCACCGAAGAACTCACACAGCAAGCTTTTACGTTGGCGCTCTGGGATGAAGGAAGACACTCTCGACTTGCTATGTGAGCCGAAACAATGCTGCTGGTACCCCAGATAGGGTAGAAAATACCACAAAGTATTGGCTGGTAGAGGGTAGTGTGAGCAGGTGGTATCTTTGTTTACACTAGCGCGGGTGGTGAGTGGCGCGCGCGTGGATGACGTCACTGCTGCCTGACACGCTGGCGGTGGGCGATGACGTCACGGGGTCCGGCCAGTACACTAGTTCTCACGGCCTTGGGACTACTAACCCAGGTGGCTTTTTGTACAAAAGCCACAGGAATGGTGAATATCACTCTGACAAGCGTCTAACTTGTAGCACAGAGCGAGTGGAGACAATACAGCAAGGAACTGGCTTGCTGAAGAAACGACTGGCTTACTTGTATATCTGGCTTTCCTGAAGAAGCTGGCTTAGCTCTTAGGACTGGTAAACCTGAATTCTCTTACTTGCACACAGCAGTGAAATGCAGGATGGATGACAAGAGACAGACTGGATGACTGCAGGCTTGCTTAGGCTCTTCCCATAAACTGGCTTACTTGTTGGCTTAATTGCAAAACCCAGATCAACTCTTCGGAGGTTTACTTGCAATTAGAAGCCAGAAGACTGGAGACACTGCTTCAGAAGAGTCTTGGATGGGTGACGTCACGGGTGAGGGAAGGTGAGTCGCTGGCGACGGTTGATATTGACGCTGGAGGCACTGAACACCGGCTCTTCCTCTTCTCGTTAAATCTGCTCAGATTACACAAAATCTAGTCCCACCGCTGCCACCATTTGTGTTGTGGGGTTCTTTGCATAGATTTGGTAATATTAACAGACGATGAGCTTGGTTTTTGGTAGCGTTTAATGAGGCGTTGGATATATGGGAGCTGAGAGCCTATGCCTGTGTGCCTGTCCTGCACTGAGTCTGGGTGGTAACTGAACACTAGGCCGCCTGGCGCTGAGGCATTCAAAAGGCAGGCCTATCATTGGCTGATGCCAGATCACATGGGCAGAGGTTGGAAATCACGTGAACAGCCGTGATGCCGCCGTTATAAGTACAACCCGTACAGGGAAGCAGGCTCCATACATAGCTTTAAGAAGAGGTATGATAAAGCTCATGGCGCAGGGAGAGTGACCCAGTAGAAGCCAGAGGCGGGGCCAGGAGCTATGACTCGACCCCTGCAACCACCACTAGGTGAGTGAGTACACACACATACATACAACATTCCTAGTGTCTAATAGACATGTGCCTAGTACAAAATGGTAACTAACTAACTAACACACACTCCCACACACACACATATACAAGCCCCGGTGGCCTGGTGGCTAAAGCTCTCGTTTCACGCACGGAGGGCCCGGGTTCAATTCCCGGCGGGGCGGAAACATTTCGAAGTGTTTCCTTACACACACACACACACACACACACACACACACATACAACAGGCCATGTGTCTAATCGACATGCGCCTAGGACAAAATGGTAACTAACTAACTAAGACACACATACACACACACAGTGACAGGATGTTCCAGAGAGGGAACACAGAAACAAGGGGACACAACTGGAAGCTGAAGACTCAGATGAGTCAAAGGGATGTTAGGAAGCATTTCTTCAGCCACAGAGTAGTCAGGAAGTGGAATAGTCTAGAGAAAGATATAGTGGAGGCAGGAACCATACATAGTTTTAAGACAAGGTATGATAAAGCTCATGGAGCAGGGAGAGCAGAGACCCAGTAGCGGACAGCGAAGAGGCGGGGCCAGGAGCTGAGTCTCGACCCCTGCAACCACAATTATGTGAGTACAATTAGGTGAATACACGTCAAGAAATTAGAGAAAGTGCAAAGGTTTCCGACAAGGTTAGTTCCACAACTCAAGGGACTGTCCTATGAAGAAAGGGTGAGGGAAATAGGACTAACAACACTGGAGGGCAGAAGGGTTAGAGGAGACATGATAACGACATACAAAATACTGCGGGGAATCGACAAGGTGGATAGTGACAGGATGTTCCAGAGAGGGAACACAGAAACAAGGGGACACAACTGGAAGCTGAAGACTCAGATGAGTCAAAGGGATGTTAGGAAGCATTTCTTCAGCCATAGAGTAGTCAGGAAGTGGAATAGTCTAACGAACGATATAGTGGAGGCGGGAACCATACATAGTTTTAAGACAAGGTATGATAAAGCTCATGGAGCGGGGAGAGCAGAGACCCAGTAGCGGACAGTGAAGAGGCGGGGTCAGGAGCTGAGTCTCGACCCCTGCAACCACAATTATGGGAGTACACATACAACAGGCCTAGTGTCTAATCGACATGTGCCTAGGACAAAATGGTAACTAACACACACACACACACACATACACACACATGGCGAAGTATCAGAGTGGGCACCCGTGACGAGCGGGGTTCCACAGGGGTCAGTCCTAGGACCAGTGCTGTTTCTGGTATTTGTGAACGACATGACGGAAGGAATAGACTCCGAAGTGTCCCTGTTTTGCGGATGATGTGAAGTTGATGAGAAGAATCCAATCGAACGAGGACCAGGCAGAACTACAAAGGGATCTGGATAGGCTGCAAGCCTGGTCCAGCAATTGGCTCCTGGAGTTCAACCCCACCAAGTGCAAAGTCATGAAGATTGAGGAAGGGCAAAGAAGACCGCAGACGGAGTACAGTCTACGGGGCCAGAGACTATAAACCTCAATCACGGAAAAAGATCTTGGGGTGAGTATAACACCAGGCACATCTCCTGAGGCGCACATCAACCAAATAACTGCTGCAGCATATGGGCGCCTAGCAAACCTAATAACGGCATTCCGACATCTTAACAAAGAATCGTTCAGGACCCTGTACACAGTGTATGTTATGCCCATACTGGAGTATGCAGTTTGGAACCCACACCTAGCCAAGCACGTAAAGAAGCTAGAGAAAGTGCAAAGGTTTGCAACAAGACTAGTCCCGGAGCTAAGGGGTATGTCCTACGAGGAGAGTTTAAGGGAAATCGACCTGACGACACTGGATGACAGGAGAGATAGGGGGGACATGATAACGACATATAATATACTGAGAGGAATTGACACGGTGGACAAAGACAGAGTGTTCCAGAGATGGGACACAGCAACAAGGGGACACAGTTGGAAGTTGAAGACTCAGATGAATCACAGTGATGTTAGGAAGTATTTCTTCAGTCACAGAGTTGTCAGGAAGTGGAATAGTTTGGGAAGTGATGTAGTGGAAGCAGGCTCCATACATAGCTTTAAGAAGAGGTATAATATAGCTCATGGAGCAGGGAGAGTGATCCAGTAGCGGCCAGTGAATAGGCGGGGCCAGGAGCTATGACTCGACCCCTGCAACCACAACTAGGTGAGTACACACACACACACATACATACATACACACACACACACACACACACACACACAGTCAGTAGACGAGATGATGGAATATTTGACAACAATTTGCAAGGAAGCTGAGGAGAGGTTTATACCCAAGGGTAACAGGAGAAGCGAAAAAGCCAGGATGAGCCCATGGTTCACCCAAAGGTGCAGGGAAGCCAAATCCAAGTGTGCCAGGGAATGGAAGAGGTACAGAAGGCAAAGGACCCAGGAGAATAAGGAGAGCAGTCGTAGAGCCAGAAATGATTATGCACAGGTAAGAAGGGAGGCCCAAAGACAGTACGATAATGACATAGCAGCGAAAGCCAAATCTGACCCAAAGCTGTTGTACAGCCACATCAGGAGAACAACAGTCAAGGACCAGGTGATCAGGCTGAGGAAGGAAGGAGGGGAGGTCACAAGAAATGACCGTGAAGTGTGTGAGGAGCTCAACATGAGATTCAAAGAGGTGTTCACAGAGGAGATAGAAGGGCCTCCAGGAAGGAGGAGAGGTAGGGTACACAATCAGGTGCTGGACACAATACACACAACTGAGGAGGAAGTGAAGAGGCTACTAAACAAGCTAGATACCTCAAAGGCGATGGGGCCGGATAACATCTCACCATGGGTCCTGAGAGAGGGAGCAGAGGAGCTGTGTGTACCCTTAACAACAATCTTCAACACATCTATCGAAACAGGGCAACTACCTGAGGTATGGAAGACAGCAAATGTAGTTCCAATTTTTAAAAAAGGAGACAGGAACGTAGCACTAAACTACAGACCAGTGTCACTGACATGTATAGTATGCAAGGTCATGGAGAAGATAATCAGGAGAAAAGTGGTGGAGCACCTAGAAAGGAATGATCTTATCAACGACGGCCAACACGGTTTCAGGGACGGGAAATCCTGTGTCACAAACCTACTGGAGTTCTGCGACAGGGTGACAGAAGTAAGACAAGAGAGAGAGGGGTAGGTAGATTGCATATTCTTGGACTGTAAGAAGGCGTTTGACACAGTTCCACAAAAGAGATTAGTGCAGAAGCTGGAGGACCAGGCAGGGGTAACAGGGAAGGCACTACAATGGGTCAGGGAATACCTGTCAGGAAGACAGCAGCGAGTCATGGTACGTGGCGAGGTGTCAGAGTGGGCGCCCGTGACGAGTGGGGTTCCACAGAGGTCAGTCCTAGGACCAGTGCTGTTTCTGGTATTTGTGAACGACATGACGGAAGGAATAGACTCCGAAGTGCCTGTTTGCAGATGATGTGAAGTTGATGAGAATTCAATCGGACGAGGATCAGGCAGAACTACAAAGGGATCTGGACAGGCTACATGCCTGGTCCAGCAATTGGCTCCTGGAGTTCAACCCCACCAAGTGCAAAGTCATGAAGATTGGGGAAGGACAAAGAAGACCACAGACGGAGTACAGTCTAGGGGACCAGAGACTACAAACTTCAATCAAAGAAAAAGATCTTGGGGTGAGTATAACACCAGGTACATCTCCTGAGGCGCACATCAACCAAATAACTGCTGCAGCATATGGGCGCCTAGCAAACCTAAGAACAGCATTCCGATATCTTAATAAAAAATCGTTCAGGACCCTGTACACTGTGTACGTTAGGCCCATACTGGAGTATGCAGCACCAGTTTGGAACCCACACCTAGCCAAGCACGTAAAGAAGCTAGAGAAGTTCAAAGGTTTGCAACAAGACTAGTCCCAGAGCTAAGGGGTATGTCCTACAAGGAGAGGTTAAGGGAAATCGACCTGACGACACTGGAGGACAGGAGAGATAGGGGGGACATGATAACGACATATAAGATACTGAGAGGAATTGACAAGGAGGACAAAGACAGAATGTTCCAGAGATGGGGCACAGCAACAAGGGGACACAGTTGGAAGTTGAAGACTCAGATGAATCACAGAGATGTTAGGAAGTATTTCTTCAGTCACAGAGTGGTCGGGAAGTGGAATAGTTTGGGAAGCGATGTAGGGAAGGCAGGTTCCATACATAGCTTTAAGAAGAGGTATGATAAAGCTCATGGCGCAGGGAGAGTGTCCCGGTAGCGGCCAGTGAAGAGGCGGGGCCAGGAGCTTTGACACGACCCCTGCAACCACAACTAGGTGAGTACACACATACACGCACGCATATGCAACAGGCCTAGTGTCTAATTGACATGGGCCTAGGACAAAATGGTAACAAACACACATACACACGCCCCGATGGCATGGTGGCTAAAGCTCTCGCTTCACGCACGGAGGGCCCGGGTTCAATTCCCTGCGGGGCCGAAACATTTCGAAATGTTTCCTTGCACCCACACATATATACAACAGGCCTAGTGTCTAATCGACATGTGCCTAGGACAAAATGGTAACTAACACACACACACACATACACATAAGAAAAAAGGAACACTGCAGCCGGCCTACTCAACCATGCAAGGCAGATCCATCACTCACCGGCTTAGACCTTACCACCTGGAGCTAACCTTCTCCCAGTAAGCTCCAGATAGTCAGGTCACTTCCACTTAAGGAATTAGTACGGCATCTGACCTAGTAGCACAAGCTAGTCAGGTCCAACTCACACCCACTCATGTATTTATTTAACCTATTTTTAAAACTACACAACGTCCCAGCCCCTATGACGGTACTCGGGAGTTTGTTCCATTCATCCACAACTCTATTACCAAACCAGTGCTTTCCTATATCCTTCCTGAATCTGAACTTTTCCAACTTAAAACCATTGCTGCGAGTCCTGTCTTGGCTGGATATTTTCAGCACGCTATTTACATCCCCTTTATTACTTCCTGTTTTCCATTTATACACCTCAATCATATTCCCCCTAATTCTACTCCTTTCTAGAGAGTGCAGATTCAAGGCCCTCAGTCTGTCCTCATAGGGAAGATTTCTGATACATGGGATCAACTTTATCCTCCTCCTCTGTACGTTTTCCAGTGCATTTATATCCATTCTGTAATACGGTGACCAGAACTGTGCAGCATAATCTAAATGAGGCCTAACCAAAGATATATAGAATATACTTTGGGAGGAAATTGTTAAGGCCACAAGGCACGATAATGTAGTAATTCTAGGGGACTTTAACTTTAGTCAGATTAATTGGAATTTATTGACAGGGAATTTAGAATCTAACGACTTTTTAGAAGTAGTTCAGGATTGCTTTTTGAAGCAATTTGTGACAGAACCTACAAGGGGAAATAACCTACTTGACTTGGTTCTGGCAAGCAAGGAAACCCTTGTTAATAATTTAGAAATTACAGAGGAACTCGGCTCAAGCGACCACAAGTCAATTACCTTTAGCATTGAATGGATGTATGATAGTAGGGATAATTCAGTAATGGTCCCAGATTTTCGCTTAGCAGATTATAATGGACTTAGAGAACACTTATCAACTGTGGACTGGGGTGAAGAAGAGAGGTATCAATATGACAGTTTTCTTAACACTATACAGGCTGCCCAAAGAACATTTATCCCGTATAAAGAAATTAGATCAAGTAGAAATGACCCAAAATGGATGAATAATAGGCTCAAATATCTTTTAGGGCAGAAGAAAGGAATTTATAGGCGCATAAAAAGAGGTGAGGGTCATCTTATAAATCAGTATACTGACATTAAGAGGGACGTTAAAAAGGGAATAAGAAAAGCTAAACGGGACTATGAAATTAAAGTTGCTAGGAATTCAAAAACTAACCCAAAAAGTTTTTTTCAGGTTTATAGAACAAAAGTTAGGGATAAGATAGGTCCCCTTAAAAATAACTTTGGGCATCTTACTGACAAGGAGAATGATATGTGCTCTATTTTTAATAATTATTTTCTCTCGGTTTTCACACAGGAAGACATTAATAATATCCCAGTAATTAATTTTTACGAAAGAAATAAATGGTATAAAATACCGACACAATGGAAAAATAAACACATAAGCAGTATAATGTGATCCTTTATTGACAACGTTTCGCCCACGCAGTGGGCTTTATCGAGTCACAGACAGATCTACCTGGAAAATGAGCAACATAGAGATATATATAGGGTACAGTCAGGTGGAGAATGCTGGGTCAGATGGAGAAAGCTGCATGTGAGTCTTAAAAGTAGTGTGAAAACATAGTGTGACTTAAAGGACCTGCAGTGTACCATTCTTGAGTTCTAGGTGGGATAGCGTTGAAGAAGTTTCTTGGCAATAGGGCACCATCAGTCCAGCACATCTCAAACACTCTGGTGACCTTCTCAATCGCATTCGCAACATCAACATCAGAAACAAGAAACTCTCCAGCCTTGATGTAACATCCCTATTCACCAAAGTACCTACTACACAAGCTATCGATCTCTTGCGCAGGAAAATTGACGACTCGCTTGATCTTCCTCTTCCAGCCAGCGATTTCATCGACCTTGTTGAACTATGTGTGGGCTTTACATGTTTCTCTTTCGAAAACCAACTCTTTCAGCAAACTTTTGGACTACCCATGGGATCGCCACTTAGTGCCGTCCTTGCGAACCTATATATGGAACATTTGGAAGCCGAGCGATTTTCCACTATTATTCCTCTTCTGTCACCTGGCTTCGTTATGTTGACGACATTCTCATCATAACTCCCAGACGCTTCAACGTTCAAGCTCTCCAACACGAACTCAACCAGGTTGAGCCATCAATCCAGTTTACACTAGAAGAAGAAGTCGACAACACTCTTCCTTTCCTTGATGTTCTTCTCTGCAAAGCTGACCATGAACTTCGTTTTAAAGTCTATCGAAAACCTACCAATCAACACGATCTTCTCCACTTCTACTCTCACCACGACACCAAAATTAAACGTGGTGTAATTATAGGCTTTTCCTGCGCGCACTCAGAATCTGCAGCAGTGAGTTCCTTGAAGAAGAATGCTCCCTCATTGAACAAGTTTTTCCAAACTTCACTATCCTCGTCACTTCATTAGAGACTGCAGACGACGGGCATTAAACATCTTCAACACACCCAGAGAAGACACTGCTGAGAAGAGATACATAGTCCTTCCCACCAACTCCATTTCCAAACAAGTTTCCAACATTTTTCTAAGACCTCATTCCGAGTATCCACCTCCACATCCACCACCATTAAGGACATTACCAGTAACAGACAGGAAAAGCTTCAATCCACGGCAGGGGTATACACAATCCTTGTAATGGCTGCAGCAAATTAAACGTTGGCGAAACACCCCGAGACCTACAAACACGCATTTCAGAACCCAAATCGCAGGCAGTTTGGCGACTCAAAAATTTTTTTTTCCACCAAATTTTAAACCCCTTTTAACCCTTTTCAAAACCCAAAACTCATCGCCAAAAAAGACAACCCAATCCCCAAGAACCCCGGGGAAATCTTTTATTTTATATCCAACAATTTCCCCAAACCCGAACAACGGCCCCAACGGGGGTGAACCTATTGCCAAAAAACTTTTCAACCCATCCCCCTAGAACCCCAAAAATGGTACACTGCAGGCCCTTTTGCCCCTTTTTTTTTCACACTACTTTTAAGACTCAATGCAGTTTTCTCCACCTGACCCAGCATTCCCCCCCCTGACTGTACCCTAATTTTTTCCATTTTCTCATTTTCCAGGTAGATCTGTCTGTGATTTTCGATAAACCCCACTGCGTGGGCGAAACGTTGCAATAAAGGATCACATTATATTTTTTTTGGGTGTTTTTTTTTTTTTTTTAAAGGTATTTTTATACCTTTTTTTTCCCCAGGGAAAAATTTTAATTCCTATTTTTAAAGCGGGGGAAAAAAGTCGTTAACATCAAATTACCGCCCAAAAACCCCCAAAAAAAAATTTTTGGGAAAATTACTAGAGCCGATTATAGCTAAAAAATTTTTGAAGCCATCTCGATAGGAAAAATTTTTGGATTAATGATACTCAGCAGGGATTCAGGGGGGGGCCCGCCCTGAAAAACCCCAATTTTTTTAAAACCCTTTCCCCAGAAAATTTTTTGGGAAGTTGTTGATCACAAAAAAGAACCATATTGTTTATTTAGACTTTAGTAAGGTTTTTGATAGAGCAATGCCCCAAAAACTGTTAAAGAAAGTGGGCAGAAAAAGGGTTTTTTGGGAAAAGTGCTGTCATGGATGGGAGTCATGGTCCCCAAAGGAAGCGGGAGAGTGTGCATAAAGGGGGTTAAACTGGGGGGGGTTTTTGAAACCCAAGGGGGGGTTTCCAAAAGGGGGATCAGTTTTGGGGGCCCATTGTTATTTATAAATATATATCAATGACCTTGATGAGGGAATTCCTAGTGAGGGGGAGAAATTTTCGCCGACGACAAAAGATAGGTAGGATAATTGATTCAAACATAGATGTCAAAAACCCCTTAAAGATTTAGAAAAAACTTAATTCGTGGTCAGAAAAGTGGCAGATGCAGTTCAATGTAGATAAATGCAAAAGCCTGACCCCAATTGTAGGAAAAATTTCTAGAGTCAATTATAGTTTTATATTATTGGGGAAACTGGGGTAACCAAAATTTTTATTAATGATACCCAGCAGGGGTTACGAGGGGGGTTCCCCTTATCTAATTTATTAACCTTCTTCTAAAGTTTTTTGGGCTGTTGATCATGAAAAAAAATTTTGATATTGTTTATTTGGGGCTTTAGAAAAAGGGTTTTTATAGAGTACCCCCCCAAAACCCGTTAAAGAAAGGGGGGCCGGGGTTTGGGGGGGAAAAATGTTGTCATGGATCGGGGTCATGGCCCCAAAAAAGGGAAAAACAGAGAGGGGCATAAAGGGGGGTTAAACCGAAGGGGAACTTGAAAAAGTGGTGTTAAAGGGGTTTAGTCTTGGGGCCCATTGTTATTTATAATATATATCAATGACCTTGATGAGGGAATTACTAGTGATATGAGCAAATTGCCGACTATAAAAAAAAAGGAAGGATAATTGAAAAAAAACATAGATAGATAAAAGGGAAAAGGGGGGTGGAGTTGCATTATATGTACGAGAAAATATAAATTGCTGCATAAAAACAGGCATAAAAATAGATGGACTTAAAGAATCTGTTTGGGTAGAGTTTCTAGAAGGTAAAAAAAAACTGATTGTAGGGGGAAAATCCCCCACCCCCGGCTTGGATCACGATAGGGGGAGACTTTTTTGGGACGAAATTGTTAGGGTTTTTATCAAATAACGTAGGATAGTGGGGGGGTTTTAATTTTTGTCAAATTGACTGGACTTCTTTTGACCGGAATCTGGAGTCCAGTGACTTTATGGAAGAGTTCAGGACGGGTTTTTCAAGCAGGTGGCGGGGCCTACCAGAGGTAAAATTTGCTCGACCTAGTCTTGTCAAATAAAGAAACCTCTTAAAAAAACTGGGGGTCACTGAAGAGTTTTTGGGGGTAGTGATCACAAATCCATTACTTTTAATATTACATGGGGGGGAGAATAGGGGTAATACGGTAAAAACCCCCGATTTTCGTTCTGCCGATTTTTTTGACTTAGGGGGAAAAACCTTTTTTAACCCGACTGGGGAATTTAGCTAACAAAAAGGGGGGTGGGGGTTTTTGATTTTTTTCTTTTAAAAAAGTACAACGGGACAGAGTATATTTATTTCCCCCGAGAATTTAGGTCAAAAAAACGATCCCAAATGGGGGAACAGGAGGCTAAAACATCTATTAGGGGGGAAAAGGAATTTTTAGGCGCATCAAAAAAAAAGAACATAAGAAAAAGAAAGGAGGAGCACTGGGGAGCAGGCCTGTTGGCCCATACTAGGCAGGCCTTCCCCAAAAAGGGCCCACAACAGAATATTTGCTCAACCAAATTTTCAATGCTACCCAAGAAATAAGCTTTTTTAATTCCCACCCACTCCTGCGCGAGTCCCACTCAAATCCAACCCCTCTCACTCATGAATTTATCCAACCTAAATTTGAAACTCCCAAGGTCCCAGCTTCAATAACCCTAATAGGGGGGGCCGTTCCACTAAAGACTACCCCATTTCCAAACCAATACTTTCCTATATCCTTTCTAAATCTAAAATTTTTCTAACTTGAATCCATTATTGCGGGTTTTTGGGGGATATCCTCAAACCTTTTTTTTATCCCCTTTTTTTTCACCCCATTTTCCAATTTTTATACCTCGATCATGTCTCCCCCCTTCTACGCTTACCCCAAATGAATGTAATTTTAGGGTCTTCAATCTTTCTTCAAGGAAAAAATTTTAATGCTATGTATTAATTTAGTCATTCTACGTTTAATGTTTTCAACGAATTTATGTCCATTCTGTAATATGGAGACCA
>WNWK01020340.1:0-36040 GCA_009830355.1 Cherax destructor | reverse complement strand
TATTTGATGTAAGTTTTGGGACAATTTTCCGTTTAAGTTTTTTATTGTTTGGGAGTTTGATAAGGCCCTAAAACTCCGTCCGCTTGTGATCGGTCAGGATACCAGTTTTGAATCCGGTCAATGGTTCCCAGGATAACCAAGCATAACCCAGGAAAACCAGTATAAAAAAGGGAAAGGGAAAAGAAAAGAAGAAAAACCATTACGTAATGTGATTTCATCAAACTAATTATTAGGCCAGTTTCTCCAAAGTACGGGAGGAGGACAAGAGGAGCAACAATAGAGCAGACACCAGGAAAATCTATAGGGGGAGGGGAGGTATGAACTAGATTAGTGCGAGATTAATCTGGCAAAAGGTAAGTTTGATGCTAAGGAATGGAGAGTTGTTGAGATTAGAGGACCAGAGATGTAGGGAAGGCAGAAGACAGGAGAGTTCCCAGGAGAAGGGGGTTTAGGAGAGAAGAAAGTCCGTTTGGCATGAGAGAGGCAGAGTCTATGAAATGGGAAGGATAGCCAAGGCGGGAAAAATGAATTATGAAAGTGGAAATTTCTGCTTCAAGGAACTGAGGATCACAAATACGGACAGCACGGAGAAAGAGGGAATAAGAACACTTTTTGACACACTTCGCACTAATCTAGTTCTTACCTCCCTCACTCTATAGATTCTAATGGTGTCTACTCTATTTTTTTGCTCCTCCTGTCCTCTTCAGTACTTTGGAAAACTCCGATCTCTTTCTGACAGACTTGGGAGCACAAAAATAGTGTTAGGCCGACACTAATAATGCTCTTTTCTGTCATGTCAGAGATCACAGTCATCCTATTGATTGGTCTTCTGCTAAACTGTCTTCCCTACGTCCAACTTTCACAGTCGCCGTTTGGTTGAACCCTTTCCCTTATACACAACTTTCCCTTATGAATCTTCCCCCTGGCTTTGTCTCTGTAGATGCTTCCTCTCCCATTACATTTTAAATGACCCAAATTTTAAGAACACCGTGACTTAACCTGATTCCTTCCCTTCTATATTTTCCCCCCTTCTCCTTTTTCTTCTTTTCCTGTTTTTCTCCTTGTATTTGTCCTTCTTTTTTTTATTTCATCATTTTTTCCCCTCTGTGTTCTTGTCTTTACCCTTGCAGGCCGTCAGCTTTATTGCAGTGCTCCTCTTTCCTAGAATTCACTGACCCCACTACTACTACTTCCTACCACTTCTCCTCCACCACTTTCTTGTGCCCTTCCCTGTCTGTGGCCTATAAATACCCTTCTACCTTTTCTTTGTGTTGGCCAGAACTGCAGATCTACACAGGATGCCATTAACATCATTCTCAACTACATCCACATAAACACAAAACAAAGAAACAGGACACCCCTGGTTGCAAAAGACGTTGAAAAGCTTTTGACACTGTCTGGCATGTGGGCTCAAACACAAACTCTGCACTAACTTTAACCTGCCTCTCACTACTCAAACTCCTCTCCCTTCCTTGGGGGCCGACCATGAGAATAAAAGTCAAGGCTGCTACCCCTGACTACTTCACACTAAATGCTGGAGTACCCCAGGGATCTGTCCTCTCCCTACCCTCTACATTTTATACACTAACGACATTCCAACACCTGTATACCACAACTCCATCACACTAGCCTATGCAGACGACATTACACAACTCACACTCACGCCAATATAGATACATCTCACAAACACAGAATGGGGTCGACAGGATTGCCTTCTGGGAAAAAAATGGAGATCAAAACCAATGCAGCAAAACCGCATTACATATTTAACTATGAAACGTGATCCTCCATTACCATCGAGCTCAGAACAGCTGACACCGCCCTAATCCCCATCACACAATCTGTCACAGTCCTTGGCATTAATCTTGACTACCTTCTTTGCTTAAACAGACACATTCACCAAAAATGCAGTAGCTAGTAAGGCCCTTGCGGGCCTCTACAAGCTGCAACATGCCTCCCAACGCACCAAACTACACCTCTAGAAATCCCTTACGTCCACTGATAACTTACCCCCTCTAGCCCTCTCTCTTGCAGCCAAAACAAACTTATTAATGCGCGTGTCCAGGACAAGGCTCTGCGCTGGGTGCTTGATGTCAGATGGGAGGACTTCGCCACAGCGAGTCTCTCCATGCCCAGTTAGACATCCCTGCGCTGAATCTTTACTGGAAGACTCTCAGTGACAGACAGATAGACAAACTTGAGACCGACATGACTCTGGACCTCTCTCCTGACGAAGACATTCGTGACCCACAAACCAACACAACCTTTCTATTCCTTTTGTATGAACCTGCTCCTAACCCTATTTACAAATAACCTTTGATTCTATGTCAGGTACCTTGAGCTGTTGCCCCTCTGACCCACTTTCGCCTTAGCTGCTGGGTTAAGCCCTGGCTTAATATCTACACTCCACTCTAGCCTAATCTTCGCCTTCCCGTGCTCCCCCCACCACTGGAGTCTCACCCAGGAGATCCTGCTATTCCCGTTCTCAAGTCTGCCCAGTCGCCTTAGCTGGGTTGCCCTGGCTCTTTCTACGACTAAGAGCTCCTCTCCAGAGCTATTCTTCTTTTCCTCTTCCCGCTCATCCCATTGGGATCTTACCCGAACTTATTCGTTCGTTCGTTCTTTGTGTTAGTGTGACTTTGTAAATGGTCAAGAGGACCGCAACATCGTCGTAAGCTCCCTCTTCTATGTTCGGGTTTTGTGTATTTTTCCAGTCACGGTTTTGTACCTTTTTGTTATTTAAGAGGCTTTCTATATAGTAGCATGTCACTGATTCACTATGTCTGTATACCTTGTACATGTACTGGTAGTAAATAAAGATGATTATTATTATCATTATTAACATCCACTGATCTACCCCAGCATGCATTAATCTACCTCATCAACCACTGATCTCCCAAGAATTTGAATTTTCCCCATCAGTCATTCATCTCCCCCAGCATACACAACCTACTATATCTACTGATCTACCCCAGCATCCATGTTTTACCCTGTATCTCCGCCTAACCGGGGCATTCACTGATCTCCCCAGAATCCCCTGATCTCCCGCAAACCCATGATCTGCAAATCCCCCGACCTGCAGCCCGGGGGTTTACCATGCCATTCACTGATGTACCCCAGCATACACTAATCTCTCCAGCATTCACTGATCTCCGCAGCATACGGGGGTTCCCCAGTATTCACGGGTTTTTAAAGCATACACTAATCCTCTGGCACCCTCTGATCAACCCTACTATTATGATTTTCCCCCAATTTGAACAGGCGATGTTATTCAGGGGAAAAATTTTATTCTCCCGTAACCCCCAAAAAAATTCCCGTTCTACGGTAGGACTTAATCTTGTGTATAGTTTAAAAAAGGGGGAAAATCAAAAAAACTTTGAAAAATATTTTTTTAATAAAAGTGATAACGTTATTGACAAGGGGTTTTTTAATTGTCCCTTTTTTTTAAAAGTTTTATATATAAACACAATCTTTATACACAATTTTAAATTACCAGACCGTCATTCTAGCTGGGGGGGCCCCTTTTAATAAAAATAGTTAAATTTTTTTTCGTTTTTTTTTTTCAAGGATTATTGTGTTAATAGAATTTTAAGTCTCAACACATGAGAACTTCTAAAAAAAAAATTTTTTCCCCCAAAGATCTAACAATTTCGGGCTTTAGAGAAAAAAGCTCTAGCCCAAAAAAGTTTCCCAAATGGGGGAAAAAATTTAAACCCCCTTTCCCCAACCCCAAGAGTTGTGTACTGTTCTCTAATACACTCCCCCTTGACGTCATTTTGGGTCGGGAGAAAACCAAAGAGGTGACGTCACAAAACATTGAATATTTTTTTATTTTTTGGTTTTCGCCCCCCCTTTGTACATATATATAAAATAAAAACATAAAAGGTAAAATAAATTTTTGAAATATTAAAAATTTTTTTTTTAAAAAATTTTTGGCTTTTAAGATGGAAATTAAGATATTTGAAAAATTGTATCTGGGCGAAACCCCCCAAAATTTTTTCTGTTTTTCCCCCAAGCATCAGTGATCTAATAAACATTCATGATAAACCCCAGCATACACGGGGTTTTTCCCCTTTTTTTCGCGGATCTACTCAGCACCCACGGACCAAAAAGCATCGAATAATCTCAACATACCCAAATTGATCTCCCCTTACTTTTTCTGGTCTAATTCATTATCATTGCCCTTTTTCCCCGCTCAGGGGCCGAGGGGTTGTGCTGCGCAGTTGTTTCCGGGTCCGGGTTTTCCCCCAAAATTTCCCTTTTTTTTCCCCAAAAAGATGGCGCCCCAGTGGGGGGGAAAAAACCGGTGGGGGAAAAGCTTTTAAAGGGGGAGTTTTTTTACCCAGCTAACGCTTCTGTGTTGCCCCCGGGGAAATAATCCTTTAATTTTTTTGTATTTGTCATGAAGCCCTATTTGGACCCATTAAATGGTTCGCGAGGATCTTCGTAATTTTTTTTGTGGAGGAAAAAAAAAAACTGTGGAGGGGTGGGGGGAAAAACACCCCCCCCCCAACACTGGGATGAAGTCCGGCGGGGGGATGCCTCTAAACATTCCCCCTTTTTTGTGGGGGTCCTAATGTGCCTTTTGGGGCCATTTTTTTGGGGATGTCAGGGGGGCCCCTTTTAAAAGGTATGGTGTGGTGCATTCTACGACTATAAAAAGGGGTTTTAAGGGGAAAATATGCTGGGTTTCCAAAAAAGGGTTTCCCTTTAATTGAAAATGATTTTGGGGAAAAAGGGCCCATACCGCCCCATGCCCGCTGGAGGCCTTTTGGACGCGGGGTTTTTTTTCCCCCCGGGACAGCGTGGGCCCCCTTTTAAAAGGGGGGGGGAAAAATGACCAAAATTGGGGGGTGCCCCCCCAAAAACTTTTGGGCCCCCAAAACCCCCAAAGGTTACACAGGTACCTGTGATACAAAACCCCCCAGGGCCAACACCTGGTTGTGGAAGGATGGGAAAAGTGGGGGGGAAGGGGGGAAATTTTGGGGGGAAAATTGTGTGCCCCCCGGGGAGTTGAAAGCCCAACAATCGATGGGCCTGGTAAAGAAAATAAAAATTTTGGGGGTTTGGAGGTGGGGGGACCCCCAGGTGGCCCCATCCCCATTCGGGGGAAAGTTGGAACGTTTCTAAAAATCCGGAGGTGATTTCCTTGGGGTTGAAGGACACTTAAAAAGGGGGAGGGGGGTAAAGGGAACCGGGTGAACGTCCCGAAGCTGGGGGAAAACGGGGGTTTTTGGTGCGGGAAAAGGGGGGCGGGGTTCCCCTGGGGGGTGGGGATACGGGTGTAATGGAGGAAAAAGGGGGGAATAAAAAAGGGGGCAGGAAAAAGGTTTAAAATTTTATGAGTCCTCACCCCCCAGGGGAAGAAAACTTTGAGAGTTTAAGGAAGGGGGAAGGGGGGGGGCCCCCTGGGGGAAAAGGGGTCAGTGAGTGGGGGGTTGGGGGATAAGGGTTTGGGGGAAGGGGGTAAAACCCCCCCAAACCCAAAAGGGAAAACCCCCCTTTTGGGGTATTCAAGTGTTTGGTTTGGAAGGGCCCCGGGGGGAAATTAAACTGGGGGGGTGGGGGGGAGTGTTAAGACGATATGACGTAAAAAGAAATTTTTTTTAAAGAACATAATTTTGGGGGTGGTTGGTTAAATTTAAAATTTTGGGGGGTATGCAGGTAACTCGGGAAAATTTTAAAAGGGGGGGGGGGTGGGGGGGTAAAGGGGGGCCCGGGGCCCTTTTTTTTTTTGTTGGGTTGGGAGGAGGGGGAGGGGGGGGGGAAAGGGGGATGGGCAGGGGGGGGAACATTGGGTATGTTTAAGGGGAAATATATGCCCCGGCAATTTGGGGGGGGAAAAAGGATGAATTTGTGGGGGGGTTTTGACATATTTTTAAAGGGGTTTCCCTATGATTCCTATGGGGGGGGTTGGGGGTTGTAAAAGGGGGAAAAAAATTTAAAAACCTGGGGGGGTTTTTGGGGGGCTTTCTTGTTTTACTAAAGGGGGCGGGAGTGTTCTGTGGTGGGGGTGATGGGGGAGGGTGGGATTTTTGGGAGGAGAGGCTATCCCCCCCCGGGTTTTGGGATCGGGGTTTATCAAAAAGGCCGCGGGGGGGAGGGAAAGCTTGATATTTTTTTTTGACCATCGGGGGTTTATTGGGAGGGGGGGGGGGATGGAATGGCCCGGGGAAAAAGGGTTTTTAAGTTGAATGTGCATTTGTTTGGGGGGGGGGGGGGGGGGTTTTTTTGGGGAAAAGGGGGGTCCTTTTTTAAAGGGCAGGGGAAAAGGGGGAAAAAATTTTTTTGGGGGGAAAAAAAAAAAAAAGGGGGGAAAAAGGGGGTTTTTTTTAGAAATAAAGGGAAAAAGGGGTGGGGGGAAAGGGGGAATTTTTTGGTCTTAAAAATTTTTTTTGGGGGGGTCAGCTTAATGAATGCTATGAGGGGGGGTTTTGGGGGGGAAGGGGGGAAAAAAGGGGGGGTTTAAGGGGGAAAAGGGGGGGGGTTTCCCAAAAAGGGGGGATGGTTTTTATGGGGTCAGGTGGGGGGGGTATTGGGGGGCGTTTTGGGGGGATAGACCCGGGGTTTTCGGTTGGGGGGGGAGAGATAGGGGGGGGGTTAAAAATTTTGGGGGATTGAGGGGTTTTAAAGGGGGGGAAAAAGGGGGGGGTTTCCAAAACAACGGATGGCAAAAGAATTATGGGTCATTGGTTTGGGGGGTTTCAAGGGGGTGAGGGGGGTGTGGGGGGGGGCCCTTTGGGAAAGGGGGCCCCTTTTCTTTTTGGGGGGGGGAAACCAAGGGGAGTTGGGGGAAAAATTTAAAGGGGGAGGGGGGGGAAAAAAGGTTTGATTAATTTTGGGGGAAAACCCGGGTTGGGAGGGAAAACCCAAAAAGATTTCTATTTGCATTAAAAAGTTGAGAAAAAATTTTTAAAAGGGGATTTTTTTAAATTTTAGAAGGAAGGGGGGAGGTTAGGGGGACGGGGGGGCGGGGGAAAATTTTTTTTGGGTGCCAAAAAGGGGGGGGGGAAAACCCCTTGGGGTAATTACGGGCGATACCCCTCATTTTGGGATTATAAAATCCCTAAAATTTTTGGGGAAAAGAATGAAAAGGGTTTGACAAATTAAAACATAAAAGGGGTTTTGGGGATCCCCAAAAGGGTTTTAGGACAGGGGGAATCGGGGGTTTTATTGAAGGGGGGTGGGGGGGGGTTTTTTTGGGGGAAAAATTTTGGGAAGGGAAAACATATGATTTGTGAATAAAAGGGGAGTTGGGAATTATATTGGGGTAAAAGGGTTTTGGTGGAAAATTTGGGAAAAGGGGAGGAAAAAGGGCTGGGGTTGTCCATAATTAGTCCTTTTGGGGGTCAAGAGGGGTTCCCCCTTTTTTAGGTTAATAGGGGGGGGGGGGGAGAGGGGGGAAAGGGGGGGGGAAGGGGGGGCCGGGGGAATTGGAGAAAACTCGAATTTTGGCAAAGGGGCGGGTTTTGGGGGGACGTTTAAAAAGGGGGCTTTGGAGCAGGGGGGAATGAGGGGGGGGGCCCCCAAAATTTTTGGGTTTTTTGGGAAAAGGGGGGACGTGGGTGGGGGGGGGGGGGTGAAGGGAAATTTTGGGGTAAAAAAAAAATTTTGGGGAAAATTTTTTTAAAAAGGCAGATGTAGAGTGGCCAGGCAGGTAAATTTCCCTGAGGGGGTGGGGGGGGAGGGCTTTGGGAGAATGGGGGGTTTGGGGGGGGGGGATGTTCCCTTTTTTCCCAAGGTGGGGGTAAACCACCCTTTAACAGTGGGAGGATTTGTCGGGGTATCCTTTAAGGATGGTAAAAGGGGGGGTTCAAAAGAAAGGATTTGGGGGGAAAAACCCTGGTTTTGGGAAAATTGTCATGATGAGTGTCAAGAGGGGGGGGGCCCCATTTCTTTGGAACATCGGGGAAAGGGTTTTTGGAAAAAGTTTTTTTTGGAAAGGGGGGGGGGAGGGTCAACAGTGGGGGGGGCGGGGGGTTTTTGGGGGAAATGGTGGGGGGGGGCCTGGGGGTTTTTGGGAGGCGGGGTGGGCGTTATTGGGGGGGGGGGCCCAAAAAAAGGGGAAAGGGGGGGGGGGGGTTGGGGGGGGAGGAAAATGGGGTGGAAGGGTAAAATAATTTTTCCCCGTTTATGATTGGGGGGTTTTTTTGGGGGGGGTTTTTAGGAAGATCCTTTTTATTCCCCCAAGGGGGAGGGGGGTTTTAAAATTTTTATTGGTATATTGGCCGGGGCTGAATTATATGGGAATGGGGTTGGGGTAGAATAAAAAGTCAGGGGTGGGTAAGACAGCATATCATGTTATTTTTTTTAAATCTTTAGAGGGGGGGGCATTGGAAAGGGGGATTGGTTGGGGGGGGGAAAAATTTCGACCTTACGGGCTTTAATTTTGATGTTGGGGGTTCGAAGGGGGAGGGGTTTTAAATTGGGATTTCTTTATGTTCAGGGGGAATGGGGAGGTGGGGGGACTGTATGAAAGCCTTGGGCCTTTTATCCCCCAATTTTGGAAGGGGTTTATATAAAAATGGGTCGTTTCTCTGGGGGAAAAGGACAAAAGTGCAAATTATTGGGGTGATGCAGAATGGGGAAAAAGGCTGGATTCTTTGGAAGACAGAGTAGTTGGGGGGGTCGATGTTGTGTTAAAAGGTTTTTAGGGGAATATGAATTTTGGGGGGGGGGCACGGCGCAGAATGCTTTTTTTAGCCGGGGAAAAACAGCTGACGGGAAAGGGTTGAATAGGTATGGGGAGCGGATGAACTTTTTGAACTTGACTTTGAATAGTGACAAAACCGGTTAAAGGGAAAGGGGCCGGGGGCTTTCGAAGTGGTGGGATGGTAATTATTTTTTTTTTTTAGGCTGGAAAAAAGTTCCTTACGTTGTACGGGATCATGTTAATATTGTTCCCAAAATAAATTTTTTCTTTCAACCCAAAAATAGGAATTAAAATTTTTTGGAGTTTTGAAAATTAAAAGATTAGTGGTACAGAGGGTTTTTTTTCATTATATTTATTTTTTAATGTTATTGTATCTCCTTTCATTCATCATATCATTGTCGTTAGGCAATGTGAAAGTATTTACTGTTTTGTATGTTTTGGAATTAATTAACATTTATTTTGGGTTTTTTGGGGAAAAAAATTTTTATGATGATTAAGGGTTCATCATAGTACTAATTTTTGTTTTTAGTTCTTATTTTTTTTTGTGTGTTTTATGTTTTTATGTTGTTTGGGAATATGTTGGGGGGGGGGTAGGCTTGAAGTGATGGGGATCTAATAATAGGGGAAGGAAATTGGTGGGCCTTTAATATATGTGAAAAGTATATTTTTATCTTGATGGAATACCCATCATTTGAGGTTATTCCATATGTTGGAAAAACTTCCTTAGGGTATCAGATAAGATTTTGAATAATTGCTTTTTAATGTTACAGTAAACAGTTTTAAACATAATTAAAATGGCATTTTAAAGCCTATGGCCCTTGGGTTAGGGTTTATAATATTTATGCATATACGTTTTAAGGGGTATTTGTTCAAAAATTTTGGGGAATATGGCCGTGGTCGTTTGTATTTTAAAAACAGGGTTTTTATTTTATCTGTATGTTGTTATTTTTTTAATGGTTTGTTCAAAAACCCAAAAAAGGGGTGGTCTCAAAAATTTTTTTTGAATTGTCAATATAATTTAATTTTTTATAGTTTCAAAGTTTTTGTTAATGACCGTATGTTTTTATAAATAAAATATAAAAAAAAAAAACTTTTGCTGTGGACAAGGCAATCAACTCTCCTCGCCCTGCCCCAGCCTCTGGTACAGAAAAAAGGGGGGGTGTTTATTCCCCGGAATTCTCCCGGCCCCGGTTTTTTAAATTTTTCATTTTAAATTTTTAAATTAGGGAAATTTTAAAATTTGGGAAATTTTTAAATTCTTTGGAAATTTTTAAAATTTTCCCAAATTTTTTAAATTTTCTGGAAATTTTGTAAATTTTGAAATTAAGTAAATTTTTAAATTTTTTTAAATATTCTAGAAAAAGTAAATTCCGGGGAAATTTTGTAAATTTTCCAAATTGTAAATTTCTGGAAATTTGGTAAAATTTTAAATTTTTAAAACCCCTTAAATTGGAAAAGATTTCATGTAAAGGGGGGCCCCCAAAACACAGGAATATTTATGGGAAATAATCATGATTATGTATTCCCTGGCAGAAAGGAGAGAAGTTTTTCCCGAATGAAAACCGTTTACCAATGGCGGCCCGGCCCGGGTCTGGCGTGGGGGGTGTCAGAGCCTAGTACCCATGGGGTGGGGACCCCCAGCGGGACAACTGGTCCCCCGGGCCCCCACATTCCCCACCAGCACGAGGCATGGAGGGATAGATGCAAGGCCTCTTTGGCTGCCCCTTCCCCCCCCCAAGGAGGGTGACGGGAAAACCAGGCTTGTGAAAGGCAGTGGTAGCCCCCAGCCCCCCCCCAGCCCAAGAAGGGTTAGGTGATCGACCATTTTTATATTTATAACCCCAAGGTTTAAAAAATATTTCAATATTTATATAAATTTAATAATTTTACTTAATCATAGTATTTAAAAAAGCAATTTATGACCTGTTTTTCTAATTTAAGTAAGTTTATAATGTTTTTAAATCTTACAAAGTTTAAATAATTTTAAAATTACAAGAAAATTTGAAATTCTCATTTATATCTTAAGATAGGTTTTAGATTTTTTAAAAGTATAATGTAATTCATACAGTATATACTAATAAAAAGAATAGTAAAAAAAAAATTATTGTTTACGTTCAAAAAATTTAAAAAATTTTATTTCGAAGACTAACTAATATATTTTATTTAAAACACAACCCGCACATATAAAAAAAGGAGCTTACGACGACGTTTCGGGACTTGGACCATTTACAAAGTCACACTAAACACTTTGGGCTTGATGACCGGCGTCGGGAAACTGGGATGGAAGAAGGGGGGGTAAGGATAGAAATAGGGAAAAGGTTGGGTAAGGGTAGGAGGAGGAATATCAGGTGAGTGGCCCTCCACTCTGGGGGCTGTGCAGAAAACTGCAGCGTTGTTGATCAGGGGGTGATGCTGGGGAGTTGTAGCAGCTGATGAGGGGGTGTAGGTGGACTGGGAGGCTGGCAGCGGCGGTGGTGGGAGAGGCACAGAAGGCAGCTGATTAGGGTCGATTGGAGCCCCCCCCAGCTTTAGCTAAATAGCAAAGTGCAGGGAACTTGGTCATAGTGTAGTTTTAAGAGCCAGAGCAAAACCCCTTTTTGTTCTTGAGAGTTGGGTTGGAGGGGCACCCAGGGGTCTGTTTTAGCGTATTGTCGTAGGTTGTAGAGTATCCATCCTAAAGGTAGCAGTTGAGTTTTGAGGCGGGTGAACTTACAGTCCCATCTTCAAGGGTGAGCAAGTTCGGGTAGGCAGTACCTGCTGACTTGTTTTGTGGTATAGAATTTGACATTTGTATTGCATGTTTGGAGGTGGATGGAGATTTTTGGTGGTAAAAGGGCAGCAGCGGTGGGGGGGACATGTTCTGTAGACGAAGTCTCTGATTGAGATGAAGGTTCTCATTGGTGGAAGGTGGTTGTGGCGAGACTGGCAAGGAGGTAGCTGATTGGTTCTTGGTAGAGGGGGAGGTGGTGGTGAGCGCTCATTGGTTGTTGTTGGCGTGACGTCAGTATTAGATAGTGTTGGTGGTGGAGCATCAGCTGAGCCACCAGCAGGTAAAGTAATGTCGACAGGATGCTGGTTGTTGTTGAGTATCAAGAAGATGGTGGAGAATCTGGGAATTTGAACTCTGGCATATTGTTTAATTTGAAGAGTTCATTAATGGAGGTGTTGAACTTTCCAGGAACAGCAACGTTATGCATATGAGCATAGACTATACAGTAGTAGATGGTGGTGGGTCACTGGCAGGTGCGATGTGGTAGTTGTAGGTTGGTGGAAGCTTGGAGAATTTTAGTTGTGGTAGCTTGTAGTTTTGTAATAGCAGCATAGGTGATAGATTGTGAAGATGACTTTTTCTGTGCTGCTTCTTGGGTCTTCTTCAGAATGTCTTTACGAGTGGGACACTTAGCAGCAAGTGTGTGATGATCGTTGCTTTTACAGTTGAGACAAGATGGTGTTGGTGGAGCAGCGGCGGTGCATGATCTAAAATCATGTCCTTCACTACTACATGTAGTGCAAAACTTCTTTTCCTTCACAGGACAGTCGCTGGTGTTGTGTGAATAAGAGTAACAGGTCCAACAGTGAGAAAAGAGTGGAATCTCTCGGGTTCGATGCAGGTGGGGCTGACGAAGTAATAATATACAGCCAGTCCGTCGGCTAATGCAGTGGCAGCCATGTTGACGTCGGTAAACGTGACCTTGAGCATGGAGGAAGCTGTAGGTATTTTCATGATGCTCTCCACTGTGGCCCATGAGTTTTGATCTTCAATGGATGTCTTGAGTTCGTCGATAGGTTGAATTTTAAGAAGCTTATCAAGTTTCTTAAGGAAAACTGTCCTCCTTGCCCTGAAGCTGGAGATGACATGACATAAATCCTCGCAAAGGGGGGGAAGAGTGGTGGTGGCCTTTTTTTTTTGTTCAGAGAGTGGTGGTGCTGTTGTAGTGAGAGTGGTGGTGGCTTTTTTCTTTGTAAGGGGGGGAGTAAGCTTTCTGCATCTTCATCATCGTTGCAGACAACAATAAATGCTTCTTTCAGGGTCAATATGGTGTTGAACTTCACCTGTGCAGCTCTTAACAGCAACTGCTAGAAAGTTTGGGTGAATCATTCACAGTGCCACTGTTGGGTTTGATCTTGACAGATTTGCATCTCATCGTGATGAAGGTAGAAATTCCCCCCCCCAACGGGGATCGTGGGGGACTGAAAAAGGAAGTCAGGCTGCTGTGACCCACTGGGCAGAGTCAACAGCAGAATCCCAATAACCTAATAATGACATGCGCTAGGGTACTTGATTACATATATGTGGTGGGTGCTCCGTGCGGAGAGTGGTGATGAGCGGATACATGGCATTAGTGCAGTAATGATAGAACCAAATGTCGGACGAGAGAGATTTTGGAAACCGGTGGGAATCTAGTTTCCTGCCCCTTTACGTGCGTTCCGTGTCACGGATTTGCAGCGATGAAGACCCCGAGGCCGTGACAGGGCTGGTTTTGTGAGCATGAGATTGGAGTATGTGGGTGGCAGATACAGTGGGTCCGGGAACACCAGTGTAACCCTCAGCGTGTTTGTCTCTGTTGTGACCTTGTGTAACCCTTAGGTTGTAAGATATCTGTGTTAGTGAAACTATTATTTTATTATATGTATTATATTGTACATGCTCAATGAAGACATTACAATCATGTAGGGTGATTGTGTATATTACAGAGTACTCAGGTACTCAGTGTTAAGTATTCAGTGAGTTTTGAGGTATTAGACCTCCTAGTACATATATTTCATGTCATTCTTTCTTTGGTACTTTAAGATACCATAAAGGATGGTATCATTCAGTTTGTATTAAGGTGAGTCAGGAGGGGGGAGGGGTTCCATGGAGTGGTGAGCGCCAAAAGGGGGGAGTTTTATGTACAGTATGTACGATCTCAGTCTAGGGATCTGGTGGTTTTATGTAACTCACTGATAAGTAATTTCCCCTTGTGCGAGAATTAAAGTCTGGAGTGAGGATGTCTTAGGGTGTATAAGGATGTAGTGTATGGAGTAGTGGTATAGTTCTTATTTCTTATGTGTAATGTATATTAACATCATAAGATTTCTCGCATGCATGTATGTATGACAAGTTTTAAATAAAATATAAAAAAAAAAATAACATTGAGTCTACTAAATGTATAGAACCCAAAATGATGTTGGCCATAACTCGGGCACAATCCAAAGTGATGTCTGATGAGAATGTTAACTCGTCCTTGGACGACTCTGATCTCGGACTGACCAATTTGTTTTGCGAGGAAAACTGGCCAGAGCCTCGTAAACTTAGTGAACAGCCCCAGATCAAGCCTTCCTATTCCAGGGTTGCAGGATTGCCAGAGGTCTCTGTTTCCATGCCTGAGGGACTGTCCTTTCGGGAGGAACAACGGACACACTCCTCACTAAACTCTGCTTTTGAGGCAGCTATGGGTAAATCCACTTCGGGTCACCCGGTCAAATATCTCTTAAAAATTAATTACTTAGTCTGCACTGAAACTGGTAAGGAGGTGGGGGGAAAACAGCAAACAGATAAATTAGTGGTTCCCAGGAAGTTAGGTCTCAGATACTAAAAATAGCCCATAACTCTTCTTTAGGAGGCCATTTGGGAATTCCAAAACTCAAACCGAATAACAAAGAAGTCTTCTAGCCAAAGTTAAGGCAAGATGTAAAGAATCATATTCGCTGTTGTCCAGAATGTTAGCAGGTGGGGAAACACAAAGCAATCCTTAAAGCTTTAAATAAATTTATTTCTTGCTTTGGAATTCCTAAATCTATTCAAAGTGATCAAGGTACTAACTTCACTGCCAAAGCATTTAGGAAGCATTAACTAGGCTAGTAATAATTCATAACCTATCCCCTGTCTATCATCCTCAGTCCCAAGGCGCCTTGAAAGATTCCATCAGACGTTAAAAACAATGATGAGAACATTCTGCTTGCATTTTCCTACAGACTGGGATGAATCACTTCCTCTGTTGCTATTCGCAATGAGAGAAACTGTGCAAGAGTCTACAGGGTACAGTCCTTTGAGCTGATATTTGGGCACAATGTACGAGGTCTTCTACGTGTGCTCAAAGAAGGATGGATGGGAGAAGACACTCCACAACCAGCTACAACCCTTCTTCAAGGTTGCAGGTAGCACGTCAGTTGGCTAAGCCTAACTTGAAGGCAGCTCAGAATACGATGAAACAGAGGTATGACAGAAACTCAAAATTTCGCTCCTTCCATCCAGGCGATAAGGTGTTGGTACAGGAGCTAATACCTGGCCACACCTTGAAAGCTAAATTTACGGGACCAATGCAAACGTAAGTAAATTATCTGATGTAAATTATGTGGTATCTCCCCTGACAAGACCTAAAAAAGCAAAACTTACCACATTAATCAAAGTAAAGTCTTTAATACACCAGATAAAGTCCCAGTAATGAATTTGTCCTCTGCCTCTGATGACCCTGACTCTTTGCACTCTGAGATTAATGTAAAGCTTCCAAATTCGGTCCTCCTCAAGGACCCTAAACCTTTAATGTTGGGTTTGACCAAGTCTCAAGTAACTAATTTAACTGCGCTCCTACAGTCTTATCCTGATATTTTTTTCGGATGTGCCGAAAAAATGTACATTAGGATATCATGATGTAGATGTTGGAAACTCTAAACCTATTAAACTCTCCCCTTACAGAGCTAATCCTGAAAAACAGAGGCTACTTCAACAGGAGGTAGAATTTCTGTTAGAGCATGGGTTAGTGGAGGAGTCATCTAGTCCGTGGGCTTCACCGTGCATCCTTGTTAACAAAGCTGATGGAGGGTTCCGAATGTGCACAGATTACCGTAAGGTGAATGAGGTCACAATTGCAGATGCCTATCCTCTGCCACGTCTGGATGATGTAATCGACTTTGTGGGTAAGGCTACTTTTGTATCCAAATTGGACCTTCTTATAGGTTACTATCAAGTACCTTTAATAGATAAGGCGAAGGAAATCTCTGCCTTCGTAATTCCAGGAGGTCATTATCAGTATACAGTGACCCCCTTCGGAATGAAAAACTCGCCTGCATCATTCCAGAGACTTATCCATCAGGCTATTAAAGGACTTGAAGGCACGGCCGCTTACCTAGATGATATAGTTGTTGTGTCGGACATTTGGGACCAACATGTGTTTAGGCTTAAGGCTCTCATTGAGACCTTCCAGAGTTTTCATTTAACTGTAAATTTATCAAAGTCATCCTTTGGCCAATCTACTATTAATTTTTTGGGCCATGAAGTAGGTAGTGGCAAAGTGGCCTCTAAATTTGCAAAAATCTTGGCCATTAAAAATTATCTAGTCCCCCCTGACAGGAAATCCCTTCAACGTTTTCTAGGGATAGTAGGGTTTATAGAAGATTCTGTAAATTTTTGGCAGATATTCTTGCACCTCTAACCTCACTTACCAGTCACAAAGTTCCCTTTAATTGGACCCCAGAATGTCAAGATGCTTTTACGAAAGCAAAGAGATTACTTTGTACTGCACCCATTCTTTTGTCACCAGACTTTTCAAAACCATTTTCTTTGCAGAGTGATGCCTGTGAGTCTGGGGTGGGGGCAGTGCTTCTGCAATCTGGGGATGATGGGTTGCAGCCTGTGGCATATTTTTCGGCCAAATACCAACCACACCAGAGGGCCTACTCCACTATAGAGAAGGAGGCCCTGGCTCTACTACTGGCATTGGAGCATTTTGATGTCTACGTGGGCCAGTCTTCACAGGTGGTCACCATCTACAGCGACCACAACCCTCTGGTGTATATCCAACACATGAAAAACAAAAATACCAGACTCATGCGTTGGAGTATTAGGTTGCAACCCTACAATGTGAAAATTATACACATCGCTGGCAAAAATAATACACTAGCTGATGTGTTGTCCAGAAGTCATTGCATTTAGTTAGGATGTGTTAGGGACTTTGGGTGGAACCAGCCCTTTCTTTCCCCCTAGTGGGTTTTTTTTTTTTTTTTTAGCAGGGAGGTGCCCTGCTACCGACCGCAGGCACCTTGGACCTATGTTAGCCCTACCGTCTGCTGTCTCACTCTTAAGTTTAAAGCCGGACTTTATGTCTCGAGAAAAGTTTAGCTTTATCTAATGAGCGGGATGGTTGAGGGGAAAGGCGGTCCCCTTATTAGTATGGGCCATGGCAGCACTCTACCCATTTGAGGTGGAAACCTAGTCCTGAGCCCTCTTGGGGGGGGTGTTGCATGCAAAGAGTACGTAACCTTTATTTGGAGCATGTTAAACAAACCCACATAGGCTTCCCTCCAACCAGCGAACCATCGTTAAGGGTTTGGCAATGGGGCCCCATCATCAAATCAACGACTCGGTTCAGCCAATTATAATGCGAGTTTAACAATGACAAAGGTGACGTGGATACCACTCACAGTTTGTCATTGAAATTCCTGCATTGAGCTGGTTGTGGAAGGTTGTTTGTCTTTTGGCCACTGTTTTGCCTTGACAACTGTGGCGTGTACTAAATACTACTCTTTCTGTATATAGTGTACATATGTGTAAAGCCCTTTTTTATTTACTTGGTGAAGGAAAAGACAAAAGTCTTATATAATCATAACTTGGTAAAGGAAATACAAATTCAAAGCATTTTCTACTGTGTTTCTTTGCTCCAAGCTCCCTTTTACACTCAGGTTAACAGGCCATTGAACCTGACGTTATAATATCGCCCATTAGTGTAAAATGGGTACCTGGGTGTTAGTGGACTGGTGTGGGTCGCATCCTGGGTCAAGGACCTAATATGCGGGAAATGCTCAGCATAACAAGGGGCTTTCTATATAATAGTATGTCAATGATGTCAGCTATGGTTTGTATACCTTGTACATGTACTGGTAGCATCTACTCATGTACACTTGCTTTCACTGATCTACACCTGCATCCACTCATGAACACCTGCTTTCACTGATCTACACCTGCATCCACTCATGAACACCTGCATTCACTGATCTACCCCAGCATCTACTCATGTACACCTGCTTTCACTGATCTACCCCAGCATCCACTCATGAACACCTGCATTCACTGATCTACCACAGCATCCACTGATATACCCCAGCATTACCAGATATATCCCAGCATTCTCTGTTCTACACCAGCATTCACTAATCTACCCCTTCATTCTCTGGTCTACCCCAAAATCCACTTTTCTATTCCAGAATTCACTGATCTAACCCAGCATCCACTGACCTAACCCGGCATCCACTGACCTACCCCAGCATCCACTGACCTACCCCGGCATCCACTGACCTACCCCAGCATCCACTGACCTACCCCAGCATCCGCTGATCTACTTCAGCATCTGTCGTGTCAGTAAATATGTATACACTTGTGTAGTGTATCTCAGTATAAGATTAAGATTAAGATTAAGATTTCTTCGGATTTTTAACCCCGGAGGGTTAGCCACCCAGGATAACCCAAGAAAGTCAGTGCGTCATCGAGGACTGTCTGTCTTATTTCCATTGGGGTCCTTAATCTTGTCCCCCAGGATGCGACCCACACCAGTCGACTAACAACCCAGGTACCTATTTGCTGCTAGGTGAACATGACAACAGGTGTAAGGAAACACGTCGAAATGTTTCCACCCACCGGGAATCAAACCCGGGCCCTCCGTGTGTGAAGCGAGAGCTCTAGCCAACTCCAGACGTTACATGTAGGCTCCCTGTGTTACTGTGACGTCAGAGCTCTCGCTCCATGTGGCGGCTACGTCATAGGCCTTCAGCCTCACTAGCCGTAGACCTACAAGCTGAACAGACGTGCGGGTACACCTCCTCTCACAGACTCTTAAATATACCGTAATCACCCTACAAGGAGTGTCCATTGACAACCTATTTATCTCTCTCAATACCCACACAACACATCCACTGATCTACCCCAGCATCCACTAATCTACCAAATCAGTCACTGATCTACCCCAGCATCCACTGACCTACCCGATCATCCACTGATCTACCCCAGCATCCACTGATCTACCCCAGCATCCACTGACCTACCCGATCATCCACTGATCTACCCGATCATCCACTGATCTACCCCAGCATCCACTGACCTACCCCAGCATCCACTGACCTACCCAGCATCCACTAATCTACCCCAAAATCCAGTGATCTACCCCAGCATCCAGTGATCTACCCCAGCATCCAGTGATCTACCCCAGCATCCACTGATCTACCCCAGCATCTACTAATCTACACCAGCATCAACTGATCTACCCCAGCATCCATTGATCTACCCCATCTTCCACTGATCTACCCCAGCAGTCACTGATCTACCCTAACAGTCACTGATCTACCCCATAATTCACTGATCTACCAGAGGATTCACTGACCTACCTCAGCATTCACTGATCTACCCCAACATCAAATAATCTACCCCAGCATTTACTGACCTACCCCAGCATGCACTGATCTATGCCAGCATCCAATGATCTACCCCAGTATCCACTGATCTACCCCAGCATCCACTAATCTACCCCAGCATCCACTGATTTACCCGAGCATCACCTATGAAGGTTCCTCAGTACAGGTTAAATAATCATCTTGGGATACAACCTGATTTCCTCTCCATCATACAAATGTTTCTCCTCCATTATTACAGCCAGGTTACAATTATAATTAATAGGTGGAGGAGGTGTTGATTCACCGGGAATTCTCCGGGCCCGGGTCTTTACCAGATGGCGACCCGGCTCCGGCTCCCTGTCCTGGGAGTATCAGAGACCTATGTCTCCCATGGGAGGAGGTTCAAGTACCCCCTCATCTGAGGGACCAACCGTCCCCAGGCCTAGCCACATTCCCCAACAGCCTGACGCTAAGGGCAGGCTTGCGAGCTGCAGATGGTAGCTTTGGCACCTACCCTGCCCTAGAAGGGCTGGACATGATGTCGATGTCTATATATAATTAATAATTTCAGGGAGAAATAAATAAATAAAATAAATTAATGTTACTTAATTTAATATGAATTATATATTAATAACTCTAAGGTTTCAAAAATTATTCTACATTATTCAATTTATATGAAACTTTCTTAAACATAGTTTTTTAAATAAGAAATAAATTATCTTTTTTGCCTGTCTAGAAAATATCATATAGGTGTGTTTTAAATCTTGTACAATTTTATATATCTTTTAACATTTAGAAATCACTTAAAACTTACATTTATATCTTAAAAAACTTTTTAGAATATCTAAAAATGTTATACGTACTATATGTAATTCTTAGATTTAAAACAGAAGAAGATTAAAAAATATTATTGTTTACGTTCAAAAATTAAAAAAACATATTTTGAAGACTAACTAATATATTTTATTTTATTGAGTCATTTAACCCACATTTACGTATGTACGTACATATTTAAAGTAATTTCCATAATATCATAAATTTTAAAGTGTCAACAAAGATACAATAGCTGGTTTTATTATAAATAACACTGAGAGTTATTGTACAATAATACATGTCAAGTTATATATCTTTTATTATTAAAATTAAGTTAGTTTTGAATTTACCTCAAATATGTTTTATAAGAGAAAAAAAAAGCCAAGTAGTTAGACTGTTGGGTTTAGTCCTGACTCTTTCTCTTCTAGAGTCGATCACCATGCCCAGCCCTTCTAGGGCAGGGTAGGTGCCAAGGCTGGAGCTTGCTACCATCTGTGGCTCGCAAGCCTGCTCTTCCCGTCAGCCTCCTTGGGGCGGGGAAGGTGGCAGACCAGAGGGGCCTAGCAACTAGCTACCTACCTGCCTTGTGCTTGTGGGCGAATATGGCTAGGCCTGGGACCAGTTGGTCCCACCGCTGAGGGGTACCCCCTCCCATGGGAGACTTCGGTCTCTGCTACTCCCACGCCAGGGAGCCAGAGCCGGGTCGCCATCTGGTAAAGACCCGGGCCGGGAGAATTCCCGGTGAATCAACACCTCCTCCTCCTTTCTCTTCTACTTCAGCTCTTCCTCTCACCGGCTATTCTTCTTCTGTCCCCACTTCCCTCTCGCCCCTAGTGGGTCCTTACCTGAGAGTCTGAACTAACTAACTTTTATAAGACTGTAGTACAGTACGTATACATGTAAACCCAGGATGCCACCCACACCAGTCCGTTAACACCCAGGATGCCACCCACTCCAGTCCGTTAACACCCAGGATGCCACACACACCAGTCCTCTAACACCCAGGATGCCACCCACACCATACCACTAACACCAAGGATGCCTCCCCCACTAGTCCACTAACACCCAGGATGCCACCCACACCAGTCCACTAACACCAAGGTTCCCATTTTACTGATGGGTGAACAGGAACATGAGGTCTCACGAAACACGTTCCTAATGTTTTTCCAGCCTTACCGGAGGAGATTCGAACCCCGGACTTCAGTGTGTGAACTGAGTGCGCTACCGATCCAGCTACGGGACACCTTTATGTGGGAGTAAAGGGCAGATATTTTTTCAACATTCAAACAACTAACCAACTTTATTTTTTTGTGGAATAAAGATATTTGCAGGAAAATGCGTCAAAATAAAATCGTATAACATTATTATTTCAGTATCAAGTGCCCAAACAACCTTACGTAGTGACATATAGGCCTGCGAGCCTGTCAAACAACCTTTCATAGTGACACATATGCCTGGGAGCCTGCCAAACAACCTCCCCATCGATCACCATACCCAGCCCTTCTAGGGCTGGGTAGGTGCCAAGGCTAGAGCTTGCTAACATCTGTGGCTCGCAAGCCTGCCCTTCCCATCAGCCTCCTTGGGGCGAGGAAGGTGGCGGACCAGAGTGGCCTAGCATCTATCTACCTACCTGCCTTGTGCTGGTGGGGAATGTGGCTAGGCCTGGGACCAGTTGGTCCTGCCGCTGAGGGGTACACCCTCCCATGGGAGACATAGGTCTCTGATACTCCCACGCCAGGGAGAAGAAGCCGGGTCGCCATCTGATAAAGACCCGGGCCGGGAGAATTCCCGGTGAATCAACACCTCCTTTTCCAGTCGTCGATCACCATGCCCAGCCCTTCTAGGGCAGGGTAGGTGCCAAGGCTGTAGCTTGCTACCATCTGCAGCTCTTAAGCCTGCCCTTCCCGTTAGGGAAGGTGGCAGACCATAGAGGCCTAGCATCTATCTACCTCCATGCCTCGTGCTGGTAGAGGAATATGGCTAGGCCTGGGGCCAGTTGGTCCCACTGCTGAGGGGTACCCCCTCCCATGGGAGACATAGGTCTCTGATACTCCCACGCCAGGGAGCCGGAGCCGGGTCGCCATCTGGTAAAGACCCGGGCCGGGAGAATTCCCGGTGAATCAACACCTATTCCTCCATGCCCAGCTCTTCTAGGGCAGGGTAGGTGCCAAGGCTTGAGCTTGCTACCATCTGCAGCTCTTAAGCCTGCCCTTCCCGTTAGGGAAGGTGGCAGACCAGAGAGGCCTAGCATCAATCTACCTCCATGCCTCGTGCTGGTGGGGAATGTGGCTAGGCCTGGGGCCAGTTGGTCCCGCCGATGAGGGGTATCCCCTCCCATGGGAGACATAGGTCTCTGACACTCCCATGCCAGAGAGCCGGAGCCGGGTCGCCATCTGGTAAAGACCCGGGCCGGGAGAATTCCCGGTGAATCAACACCTCCTCCTCCTGATATCAATAGACATAAAAAGGTTCTGGTGTTACCCATTCATCTGGATCTTCTGGAAGGTCACTCAAGATCTTGGATCTTCTGGAAGGTCACTCAAGATCTTGGATCTTCTGGAAGGTCACTCAAGATCTTGGGTCTTTGAAAATCATCCTTATGTATAAATCGTCTCACTCGCTGGTGGAGGGTCATCCTTTGAGTTCTATGAGGAGCTGCATTAATAACGTAGTCTGTGGTATTGGCAAAATAGGTAGGATGGTCTCTGTCTGGGAGATACAAGTCTTGCATGGAATATAGTTGCCTCTTCTTCAACTGATCAAGCCGAACATTCATTGCAACAATGTCTTGTTGAACGTGTAGATCAGCCATTCGAATTCTATCTCTTCTCCTGGTGCCTGTGATGACACGGAGTGCTTTGTTCTGTACTCGTTGTAGTTGAAGCATGTTTGTTTTTGTTGTTAATGACAAAGGCACACATGGATATTCAAGTAAGGGTCTTATCATCATCTTATACAGGTGTTTTTTTCACGTGAAATGGAGCTGATTTAAACCTGAAGAGAGTGGAAAGTCGAGCTTTGGCTAAATTTATCTTTTTGGTGACATGGGAAGAAGAATGAAGTATCCTGTCTATCTCATAACCCAGTATTTTATTAGGATTATGTATGGCTATAGGTATATCTCTGATGGAGATACTCCCTTTATCTTCAATGGTGGAGGAAAAACAACCAATGGTACTGATATGAACTTTGTCTGGGTTAGTAGTAATACGACATTTCCTCTCCCAGTTCGCTGTTCTACGTAGTTCTGTATTCATTTTTTCTATGACCTTCTCATACTTATATTTACCTGTGACAGGGGTGGACGAAATTACATGAATTACATCATCAGCAAATTGAGTAATGATTGTATCATTATACTCAGGTTGAGGTAGATCATTGACATATATATTGAATAATATTGGGCTTAGACACGAGCCCTGAGGTACACCAGCTGTCGGTATAAACGGTTCAGCTGTCTTACCACTAAAGAAAGAGAAAATTTTCCTATTAGAGAGGAAGTTGTATATAAAGCGAAGGAAGGTCCAGTTGTGGTCAGGAAGGTCAATCAGTTTGAAAATGAGACCATCATGCCATAAGCTGTCAAAGGCTTTATGAACATCTCTGGTGGCAATAAGGGCAAGATTGCCCTGTTTCCGCAAGCTGGCAACAGCATCGTAAACTATATTTATGGCATGTTGGGTCCCTCTATGAGTGCACATGTTGGGTCCCTCTATGAGTGCACATGTTGGGTCCCTCTATGAGTGCACATGTTGGGTCCCTCTGTGAGTGCACATGTTGGGTCCCTCTGTGAGTGCACATGTTGGGTCCCTCTTTGAGTGCACATGTTGGGTCCCTCTATGAGTGCACAACTGCACATGTTGGGTCCCTCTGTGAGTGCACATGTTGGGTCCCTCTGTGAGTGCACATGTTGGGTCCCTCTATGAGTGCACATGTTGGGTCACTCTATGAGTGAGGAAACCAAACTGTTTCTCAGTAAAAAGGTGATTGTATTCCATGTAATAATTTAGTCTATTAGCAATAATTTTCTCAAGGACTTTACCCGTGACCTCTAATAATGAAATAGGTCTATAATTATTAGGTTTATGGACATCTTTATTTGGTTTTGGAATAAAAATCATCTTCGCTGTTTTAAGAGCAATTGGAAAATGTCCAGTGGCCAGAATGGCATTAAAGATGTTGACCAGAGTTTCTTTACAATTCCTAGGTAAGTATTTTACTTGCTTGACAGTAATGCCTGATAAACCCGGTGCTTTGTTCCTCATTTTACCTATAACTTGACACATTTCTCTGAGGGAGATTGGTCTAGTGAGAGGATGGTCCTCTTCAAGAGAAGATATATCAATCAGCGGGAGCGGTTGGAGATCATGTAGGTTGTCATCTCTCCAGGCATTGACCCCTTGATAGTGGATGTTATTGATACATTGATAGTGGATGTTATTGACACATTGATAGTGGATGTTATTGACACATTGATAGTGGATGTTATTGAATCTTCTACTCGTATTGTGGGTGAGAATTTTCTCCCACACCTCACCCATCAAATTAATTTGGTCTTGTGGGTCTTCTAATTTTATGTTTATTTCTTCATTATCTTCGTCAGTAAAAATGTATGTAAGGTAGTTGGCAGCCTTATGTTTAGCCCCTAAAAGCTGACGAATCTTGCTCCAAAACTTTGCAGGTTGACGTTTATACTGGTTTGCTTGTTGAACAAGATGTTTCCATAATTCGTTCTTATGTTGGGAAATCAAAGTAATTAGTTCTCTCCTCAACATCTGCAGTACAGCCCGAGTTGGCTGACTTGTGAGGAGATGCCTGTTACATTCAGTTTGATAATTCCTCATGCAGTCACGTATTTCGGAAGTAGGTTTATATTGCTGGTATTTTTTTGATGTTGTTGTTTGACAAGTTGCATGTGTTGCCTCTAGTATACGATCATGCAAAGAGTGTAATGCGTTATCGATTTTATCGAGAGGCTGGCCATCAAGTGAGATGGTATCATCATGGCCCAGGAATTCCCTGAATGGGTCAAATCCCAGAGAGTTTAAGTTAATTTTTGGAGGAGTGGGAATCCTAAACGGTGATGCCTGCAGAGTGATGATAACTGGGATGTGATCGGAACCCACATCGCCACCAGGGGAGACCCTGCAGTGGTAGAGGTCACAATTTCTATTGGTCAAGACTATGTCAGGTGTCCCTGGTCGGTGGCCTACAAAAAAAGGGACCTTGAAAGGAGAGGTGTCTTGCTGACATGATATTAAATAACTGCTTTCCTTTTAAGTCACCTCGTTGATTTCCGACTCCACAGTTGAAAAGTGCAGGATGATGGTCATTAAAATCACCAGCTAGGAGAGTGGGAACATTTCTACTAAGTAACCCATGCAGGGGGATAGAGGCTATATATGACTGCCGAGGAGGGAAATAGGCAGTAGCAACTTTTAACGGACCATATGAGGTCGTCAGTTCTACAGCAAGAATGTTGTCCTCGTCAAAATGTATGGGGCGAAATGCATACCCTATTTTAACTAGGATGGCCACTCCACTGAAGGGCCCTCGCGATTTCTCTATAGTATAATACCCACATAACTTAATATGTTGGTATTCCCTTACAGCTGTCTCATTTAGGATGATTATATCAGGGTTGTGGTTACATAATTCAACCTCAAGGAGGAAACGGTTGTTAAAGACATGTTTTATATTAACTTCAAAATTTTTTATTCCCATTATTTCTATTATTTCGTGAATCTCTTGAGGGCTTAGGAATGGTTCCTGAACTGTGAGTGCAAGGTCTTTCCGAGTGCACACTCTCTACTCGAGTCATCATGGGAAGAAGCGTAGTTTTGAGTAGTTTGTTGCGTATTGACCATGACCCCTTCCTCACTTGAGATAGAGATATCTAAAGAAGCCTCAGAGTCCTCTGAGTCATGAGTTGAGTCAAAACCATGTTCTGATCTCAAAGGACTGTCATGGGGAGGAGACATAGGATGTTCCAAGGAAGAGTTCGCCAAGTCATTAGAAACATCATGTGGAGGTATTTGTATTACAGGTTCAGCTTCAGTAGCGGCATTTTGTGCACCATTATCTGGTACAATTATATTGTTGGATCTTAGTGAAGTAGACAGAGTTGGTACTGGATCTGTCGTTGCAGTAGGTGTGTGAGGGAAAGAAGCAGGTTGCTCATGTCTGGGACTATTGAAGGGCACATACGTCCTTTCTTGAAAAGGTTGGTCCATAATCAACTGTATATTATTTGGGATAATTATGGGATTAAACCCATTGGCCACTAACAAGTCATTGAATATGGAGGAACAGAGTTTAACATTGTTTCCAGCAATCTCCTTGGCCAGCATGAAAAGAAGAGGACCTCTCTCTGCCTCAGAGGATCCAGGAGATTTAGGTAGTGGTACTGACCCCGGAGCTTGAGACACAATAGGGGGAGAATGGGGTGCTGCAGGAGGGGCAGTAGTTCAAACATTGGAACTGGCAGAGGTGGCTGGAGGAGGCCCACCATATCCAGGTGAAATGCAGCTATCACCTCAGCCCCACCCTGGGGTCGACAGAGCACCAGACGATGCCATATTGTCTATTCCCTCAGGTAGAGACTTGGAGTGGATACAAAAAAATATGGGAATATAGAGATCAAATAAAAGGGAACATTACTAGAATATGGGAGAATAGACGGTAGCGGTTTATTCTCTTGGGAGTATGCTGCCACCACCTGCTCTTTTAATAGTGGAAGGGATAAAAGAAATGATAGTCATAGGAGAAGGGAGAAAAACAAGGAGTTTGGGTTAGAGCAGGAGAAAACCCAGTGAGAAATAACACAGGATAGTTAAAACAAGATAGGGATCCTGATAAGTACTGGCTCTTAGGGTAGCATGGCCTGAAAACACGAGCAGAAGGCACCTTATCAGGGGCTTGACTCTCCACAGAAAAATGATAACATCAATAGGTTATTTAATTTAGTCTCTGACACATGGACCTTGTATACAGGGCTCAAAGGGGGAAGTAAAACATACCCAGATATAACCACTTACAATTTAATAAACACATTACAAGTGTATCTGAAATTGTTTATACCAAAGAAGAAACATTTATAGTAGCACATAATTATTATAGCATGCCTGGCTTACTGATGTTAAAACTACCTCCCCACATAGTTCCCAAGGAACTCCATTGCTTTCCATACTGAAGTTTAAGTGCCTTGATCCATTCCTGCTTTGGGATGCTCCTGAGACCTTCAAATCCCAGATTACAAGCCTGGTCTGATCCTCCAGGACTATAGTGTTCAAGGACTCTCTAGCACTATCCTCTCCTCAGTATCTCTGGTGGATCTCTCCTACTTTGGAGGCATATCTTTGGGGGTGCCTGGTTGCTAACCCCAAGCCTTCTCCTACTTTTGAGGCATCTCTTTGGGTGGGGGGGGGTGCCAGGTTGCTGCTAAACCCTAAAAACATTTTTCAGGTTTAGTCACAAAATACACAAGCAAGAACTTCTACAAACGAAATAAAGATCTTGCACAAGAATATAAGAAAGGAACATAATTAACAAATTATCAAAACAATAAAAAATGGCATATCAAAAATAATTCAAGATTTTACATAAAAATAAGACAGCTGAAATACAGTGAGCAAACAGTGTAACTTAACACAATTATAATACACAAAAAAAAGAATGAACATATATATTATGCACAGAATAAACATGAAACATAGGCTAGTATGAATAAGACAGAGAAAAATAAAATAGTGGTACAAAAATAGCAACAAACATATATAAGCTAGGTTAAGTCAAGTTACATGTGACAGATAAATTACAGGAAATAAACATAGTTAAACATAAGTAGTAGATATTTAATAAAAGAGTATTAGCATAAAAGAGAGGTTAGGAATAAGATATAGGTTAGAAATAATAAGTATTGGGGTAGATCACATGGTCAAAAATACTAGTCATTACACCTTAAATTATCATTATTCTTACAATTTACTCTAATCATACAATATACAGGTATCATTTAACTATCATAATAAGGCAAGTTACAAGGTATACACAGTTAATAGGCCTTTTCTTAGAGTGATACAAGATATGCCGGCTGGAGGCTTGTTCCTCCAATGGATATAACACAAAAAGACTGCATTGTAACAATATTTGATCTTCTCTACTTATCTCTCTCAACACAGATTATGAACTCACTTGTTAGCAGCAGTATAATCAATATAAGAAGTTGAAAAAGGCTTCTTAAGCTGACAAAGGTGTGAGAGTGGTCATGGGAACTCTTCCTCGTGTTCCCTCCCTTGTTTTGAATAGAACTCCCTCTCATGTACCCAAACTCTTTCCAAATTCCTACAAAAGAAGGTCAACTTGCCTCTATAAACCTTATTTCTACTCACAATAATTATTACAATGAATACTAATACTAGAAAAACAATCAGACACAAAGAAAATTAATGTTATACACTATATTACAGATTAACAAAAAATCTAGAGAAAACATATTGGAACATACAATAACAGAGCAACAGAATGCGAAGATAATCACAGTTCAAATACATTTCTTGAGTTAATTAACAGCATTTATTTCTTTCCCCTGAGTTACAGAACTATGCACATGGTAAATAGATAAGGATATAGACAAGAAATATAAGTGAGGACAGTCATGAAATTTTCACAACTAATATTTATCACACCTTACATAAATAATGCTTGAGGGGCTGATTTGCTTCATTACACAGGGAGGTTTGGAAATGATGCTTGAGACATTGTTGGAGGTGCTTGAGTAGTGGGTTTTGCAGAAGTTGCCTGTTTCTTGGCCTCTAGAATTTTCTGAATTGTATCTTTCCTAGCAGGACAGTTTGGGGAAACAGCATGATGTTTCCCGTGGCAAAGGACACACTTGGGGTTATTTGTATTATCACAATCCTTGAAAAGATGTTCACCAGAGCATATACTGCAAAGAGGTGTTTGTCTGCCACATTTTTTTGAAGTATGTCCAAACTCATAGCATTTAAAACATTGCATAACATGGACACATCTCTCAAGAGAGATTTGATCAGGAGGGCATCTGGTGCCAGAGTATTTAAACCCATGTTGACACAGGAATTTAGCTTCATCTGGAGTTTGCAGGATTAATTTTAGTGAGTATCGATTGCTGGGAGGCTTCGAAAATTTGTACGACCTGAGCACTGTAATTTCCGGGTTCTCGCTATTAAGGTCTACAATGAGTTGTTCTGGAGAGCAGTCTCTCAAAAAACTATTTATCCGTGCTACAAAGACAGTCCTTTGAGCTTGATAACTCTCAGGAGAAATGGGGATAACTCCCAGAGTCTGTAATTTGTCAACAACATCATTCTTGAGTAGTTGAAGTAGTTCTTCCTCAGAAGAGAGAAGCAGTACTGCACCAGTGGCAGTAGTAAAAAGATCAACTGGTGCAACCGTAGAATTAGAGCAAATACATTGCAATATATCCTGCTTAGATTTCAGGTTGTCTGGAACCCGTATCCTCACTCGTATTCGTGTCATGATGCCTGGGAAGGTACATCACACACACAACAGTTGCCTTAAAAAAAAGCAAAACTTTCCTGTGTGGCAGACCTAAACATCCTAAGTCAGCTGACTTATGAAGGTCAGCCCCTAACGACAGCCCACCCGCGAGCAGTGAGGGGGACAGCCTACCCTCGAGCAGTGAGGGGGACAACCTACCCTCGAGCAGTGAGGGGGACAGCCTACCCTCGAGCAGTGAGGGGGACAGCCCACCCGCGAGCAGTGAGGGGCAGCCTACCCTCGAGCAGTGAGGGGACAGCCTACCTCGAGCAGTGAGGGGACAGCCTACCCTCGAGCAGTGAGGGGGACACCCTACCCTCGAGCAGTGAGGGGGACAGCCTACCTCGAGCAGGAGGGATAGCTACCCTGAGCAGTGAGGGGGACAGCCTACCCTCGAGCAGTGAGGGACAGCTACCTCGAGCAGTGGGGGACAGCCTACCCTCGAGCAGTGAGGGGGACAGCCTACCCTCGAGCAGTGAGGGGGTGAGATGGAAGCACGAGCAGTGAGGGACACCTACCCTCGAGCATGAGGGGGACAGCCCACAAAGATCGAGCAGTGAGAGGAAGCCACCGGCTCGAGCAGTGAAGGTGTGCTGAGCCTATACCTCGAGGTGAGGGGACATGAATGGGGGACAGGGCCCAAGAACAAGAAGATCGACCGATTTAAAACCCACGAGGTACGGTGTCAAAATGTCTTGTGTAACTCACAAAGGAAGTTGCCTGAAAAGAGAAGATTGAGGAAAGTAGAAGGAGAGTGCTAAAAGTGTTGATGATGTGCCTTAAATGCTTGAAGGAGATGGTGCTTTGAGGGATGGTGCCTGAGAGGGGAATGAGCTCTATAAATGGTGCTCTTGAAGGGATGGTGCTCTTGAAGGGATGGTGCTCTTGAAGGGATGGTGCTCTTGAAGGATGGTGCTCTTGAAGGGATGGTGCTCTTGAAGGGATGGTGCTCTTGAAGGGATGGTGCTTGAAGGTGGTGCTCTTGAAGGATGATGGTGCTCTTGAAGGGATGGTGCTCTTGAAGGGATGGTGCTCTTGAAGGGATGGTGCTCTTGAAGGATGGTGCTTGAAGGGATGGTGCTCTTGAAGGGATGGTGCTCTTGAAGGGATGGTGCTCTTGAAGGGATGGTGCCTTGAAGGGATGGTGCTCTTGAAGGGATGGTGCTCTTAAAGGGGATGGTGCTCTTGAAGGATGGTGCTCTTGAAGGGATGGTGCTCTTGAAGGGATGGTGCTCTTGAAGGGATGGTGCTCTTGAAGGATGGTGCCTTGAAGGGATGGTGCTCTTGAAGGGATGGTGCTCTTGAAGGGATGGTGCTCTTGAAGGATGGTGCCTTGAAGGATGGTGCTCTTGAAGGGATGGTGCTCTTGAAGGGATGGTGCTCTTGAAGGGATGGTGCTCTTGAAGGGATGGTGCTCTTGAAGGGATGGTGCTCTTGAAGGGATGGTGCTCTTGAAGGGATGGTGCTCTTGAAGGGATGGTGCTCTTGAAGGATGGTGCTCTTGAAGGATGGTGCTCTTGAAGGGATGGTGCTCTTGAAGGGATGGTGCTCTTGAAGGGATGGTGCTCTTGAAGGGATGGTGCTCTTGAAGGGATGGTGCTCTTGAAGGGATGGTGCTCTTGAAGGGATGGTGCTCTTGAAGGGATGGTGCTCTTGAAGGATGGTGCTCTTGAAGGGATGGTGCTCTTGAAGGGATGGTGCCTTGAAGGGATGGTGCTCTTGAAGGGATGGTGCTCTTGAAGGGATGGTGCTCTTGAAGGGATGGTGCTCTTGAAGGGATGGTGCTCTTCAAGGGATGGTGCTCTTGAAGGGATGGTGCTCTTGAAGGGATGGTGCTGGAAGTTACAACAAGCAAGTTTTCCTCTCATAATTTAGGTTAAGTCATCTTTAGTAAGCCAGACAAGAATATTGATATACTGATTTATTTTAATGATATATGAGTTAACATGTGACTTACTAAACCAGACTTTCGAGAAAGTTTTTTTTAGACACATTGAACACTGATATGGTTTCTCTCCAGTATGTACTATCATGTGTTTTCTTAAATTACACATTTGAGAAAAGTTTTTCAGACACACTGAACACTGATATTGTACGGGTTGTACTTATAACGGCTGTTCACGTGATTTCCAACCTCTGCCCATGTGATCTGGCATCAGCCAATGATAGGCCTGCCTTTTGAATGCCTCAGCGCCGGCGGCCTAGAAGCTTCAGTTAACATCCAGACTCAGTGCAGGACAGACACACAGGCATAGGCTCTCAGCTCCCATATATCCAACGCCTCATTAAACGCTACCAAAACCCAAGCTCATCGTCTGTTATTATTACCAAATCTATGAAAAGAACCCCACAACACAAATGGTGACAGCTCGTGGGCCTAGATTTTGTGTAATCTGAGCAGATTTAACAAGAGAGAAAGAAGAAGCCGGTGTTCAGTGCCTCCAGCGTCAATATCAACCGTCGCCAGCGACTCACCTTCCCTCACCCGTGACGTCACCCATCCAAGACTCTTCTGAAGCAGTGTCTCCAGTCTTCTGGCTTCTAATTGCAAGTAAACCTCCGAAGAGTTGATCTGGGTATTGCAATTAAGCCAAAAAGTAAGCCAGTTTATGGGAAGAGCCTAAGCCAAGTCTACAGTCATCCAGTCTGTCTCCTGCCACCCACCCAATTCTTCACTGCTGTGTGCAAGTAAGAGAATTCATGTTCACAGTCCAGAGAGTAAGCCAGCCTCTTCAGGAAAGCCAGTTATACAAGTAAGCCAGTCGTTTCTTCAGCAAGCCAGTTCCTTGCAGTATTGTCTCCACTCGCTCTGTGCTACAAGTTGGACGCTTGTCAGAGTGATATTCACCATTCCTGTGGCTTATTGTACAAAAAGCCACCTGGGTTGTAGTCCCAAGGCCGTGAGACTTAGTGTACTGGCCGAACCCAGTGACGTCATCTCAGCGCGGGTGTCCCAGCGAGTCGAGCAGCAGTGACGTCATCCGCGCGCGTGCCACTCACAACCCACGCTGCTGCAAACAAAACAAACCACCTGCTCACACTGCTCTCTACCAGCCAATATTTTGTGGTATTTCTACCCTATCTGGGGTACCTGCAGCATTGTTTCGGCTCACATAGCAAGTCGAGAGTGTCTTCCTTCATCCCAGAGCGCCAACGTAAAAGCTTGCTGTGTGAGTTCTTCGGAAAGCGCATTTCTACAAGACTCAGCAATCAACGACCAGGAATATATTCTCTCCACCTACACTCGTCGTTCATTCATCATTAGACTCTATTCTATTATAGACATTCGTGTGTGTGAGACATTTAAGCAGTGAATTTTCTTAGTGACATTTAAAGACCTGTGTTTTCAGTGCAAATTCATCTATTTAATCTGTTACAGTTTTTTTTATGTATTCCGTGTCTCATTTTTTATCTATGTTCCTTGTGTAAACTCGTACACATGCAGTAAGTACTTGTGTATAGATTTTCTTGTCCTTGAGTGCAGTATTTGATTTATTCATTATTATTGTTGTGTGTGCATTAAGTCCCTGTCTTTCATTTTTTTTCCCAGTGCATTCCCTTGTGTTTTTATGCAGTGTCTGTGCATAGTTCCTTATTGTTTATGCCCCAGTGTTCCTAGTTGCATATTTCATTTTCCTGTGTTCCATTCAGTGTGTCCCATTAATTTATTTTTTTTTGTGCCAGTATCTCACATGTTTTAGTTCAACAGACAGTTTAAATTTTTGTGTTAACCTGTGCCTCATTTTTTTTACTTTTGCAGAATCTGTGTATTGAATTTATTTTGTCTGAAGCAGCAAGAACTATCTCTATACAATATTTTTTTATATGCAAGATCTTATTGCATAACCTGTCACATTCACTGACTGAATCTTGTTGTGTTGTGTATTCTCCTGCAAAACTGTAAGTTTTTTTTAACCTTTATTTCAGTTTGTGTATTATTGCTTTTGTGTTGATCTTATCAATAATTCCTTGAACAAATTAACTCTTAACCCTGATATGTAAAGTAAAGTAATATTCATTATACTTATTTTCATTAGTTTTCTTAAGTGAACTAAGAGTTAAAGTGTTCATTCTCCTTGTGCCCAGTGCAACATTGATTTTTTTAATTGATGCAGTAAATTGTTTATACAATACCATACATTGATTACACTTTAAAATTATTCTCCAGTAGTGATTACTTGTTCTTGTTATTTTTGCATACAGTTTTGTGCACTTTATTCCATTTTACTCAGTGTTATCCTAAAAAGTGCTAATAATTCAATGCAAGTTGTCAGCATCATAGTTAATTCTTCAGCCAGCAATGCATATTAAATTCTAGTGTCATTTCTTTTAAGAAAATTTGTTTTCTAGTACTTTTCCAGTTGAATACAATTTTTTTTATTGTATTTCCACTTTGCATTGATTTATTATTTCTCATCTAGTTCTTGTGTTTGAATTCCAGTAGAGAGAGATCACTTTGCAGTTAATCCATACAGTATTGCCTTTTATTGCAATTTGTAAAGTAATTCTTAAATTTGACAGTCAAAAATCAGTGAGTTTTACCTTCTTATGCAGTGTACATTTGTTGTTTTAACCCCTTTTCTGCATCTAATTAATGACTTCTTAATTACCATTTTAACTAATTGTGTACTGTGAATATTTTACCATTCTCATTTTTACCTGAATTAGTCTTTGTGCAATTTTCATTGCAAGTATGCCTCACTTACCTTACAGTAGTGTAGCAAATAACGGCATTCAGTCTCCTAATGTTCCAAATGCACTGTAGAGCGAAACGTCTACAATAAAGATCCCAAGATGTTGCACATGTTTCTAATTTTTATCAGTTATAGAGATGTTTAAGGTATAGTTTGATTTTGTGAAAAACCATGAACTCTTAATTTGCTAATGGTATTTATGTGGGTCCTGTGTGAGTTGTAGTAATAGTTTAAAGTAAGAAGTGTTAGTGGTCACCATCTTTCCTATAACTATAACAATGAACTTACCTTCACTAGTAATAGTTGTTTGGATGGTCTTCACTGGAATGGTATCAACCTTCGTAATTGATATCCACAAATTGATTAGACACGTAAGAAAACACTAGGATATATTTGATAGCAAATGTTAGATCATGGGAACTTGATCACTTCTAACAAACAGTGATTATAATGAAAGTATATATAGGCTGAGAGAGAGGTGTGACACCTGACAATAAGGTCATGTGACTCAAGTCTGAGCCCCTCACTCACAAGAGCCAGCCTCAGGTGTCAGGATGACCTGCAAAATAAATAAAATAAATGAAATATAAGAACATAAGAAAGGAGGAACACTGCAGCAGGCCTGTTGGCCCATACTAGGCAGGTCCTTCACAATCCATCCCACTAACAGAATAATTGCCCAACCTAATTTTCAATTCTACCCAAGAAATAAGCTTTGAAGATTCTATTAACTCAAGTGCGAGTCCCACTCAAATCCAACCCCTCTCACTCATGAATTTATCCAACCTAAATTTGAAACTACCCAAGGTCATAGCTTCAATGACCCTACTAGGCAGACTGTTCCACTCATCAACTACCCTATTTCCAAACCAATATTTTCCTATATCCTTTCTAAATCTAAACTTATCCAATTTGAATCCATTATTGCGGGTTCTCTCTGAGAGATATCCTCAAGACCTTATTTATATCCCCTTATTAATACCCATCTTCCACTTATATACCTCGATCATGTCTCCCTCATTCTTCGTCTTACAAGTGAATGTAATTTAAGGGTCTTCAATCTTTCTTCATACGGAAGATTTCTAATGCTATGAATTAACTTTGTCATTCGTCGCTGAATGTTTTCTAACGAATTTATATCCATTCTGTAAAATGGAGACCAGAACTGAGCTGCATAATCTAAGTGAGGCCTTACTAATGATGTATAAAGCAGTAATATAACCGCTGGACTTCTGTTGCTTACACTTCTTGATATAAATCCCAGTAATCTATTTGCTTTATTTCTTACGCTTAGGCATTGCTGACTTGGTTTGAGGTTGCTGCTTACCATAACCCCCAAATCCTTTTCGCATTCTGTACGGCTGAGTTCAACATTATTAAGCTGGTAGGTGCTAGGGTTATGAACATTCCCGAGCTTTAGAATTTTGCATTTATCTATATTGAACTGCATCTGCCATTTTTCTGACCAGGAATTGAGTTTGTCTAAATCCTCCTGAAGTTCCGTGACATCTACGTCTGAATCGATTATCCTACCTATCTTCGTGTCATCAGCGAATTTGCTCATATCACTAGTAATTCCCTCGTCAAGGTCATTTATATATATTATAAACAACAACGGGCCCAAAACCGATCCCTGTGGAACGCCACTTGTTACAGATCCCCACTCAGATTTAACCCCATTAATGCACACCCTCTGCTTCCTATTGGTGAGCCATGACTCGATCCATGAAAACACTTTTCCCCCAATGCCGTGAGCAGCCACTTTCTTTAACAGTCTCTGATGTGGTACTCTTTAAAAAAGCCTTACTAAAATCCAAATAAACAATATCGAATTCTTTATCATGATGATCTGCCTCAAAAGCCTTGTTAAATTAGACACATATGCAACACTTGGGTATCTTTATTGAGGAAACGTTTCGCCACACACTGGCTTCATCAGTCCAATACAAAGAAGAAAGTAGTAATAAAAGGAGGAGTTTGA
>WNWK01020339.1:0-36041 GCA_009830355.1 Cherax destructor | reverse complement strand
AAGTCGGTACCTGATTAGCCGGGCTGTGGTTCGTACGTTGGACTGCGTGCGGCCAGCAGTAACAGCCTGGTTGATCAGGCTCTGGTCCAACAGGAGGCCTGGTCACAGACCGATCTGCGGGGGCGTTGACCCCTGGAATTCTCTCCAGGTAGACTCCAGGCAGGTAGTAACTAATAGTATTATTATTATTATTATTATAATCAAATAGAAGTGCTAAAAGTAACTAGTAGGATTAATGAGGCGACTTTAGATATTAATAATGTAGTTCTAGCACCCTAACATAGGTAGTTTAAGGCCTGAATAGGGGAACATTAGATTATGTCAGCCAACGAGAACTGGCAGCCCCACACTTGACCTAGGCGGGCGAGATGCTAGGGCATTTCTTCTTAGACCAGATTTTTGAGTGAACAAGTGCTGCGACCAGGGCAGCATTCCCCACGTGACTCCCAACATCTGTCCTGGGGACCCAGAGGAGATATCCCGAAGTACTGAGGATATCCTTCTCCATCCAGACCCAATACAGTAGGACCTTACCTCTTTTCTTCTCAGTATCTGGCCAGTTTTCTGGGGGAAACGTGTGTAGTTTTTGTTGTGGGTCTCTCGGGCGGTCGGACGCTATTTAGGAGGTACCAGCATTCCATCGTTGAGTAAAAGTCTGGAAGCTAGTGTCCCTTACTGTTTAAATATTGCTTGGAGGATATACCCTAGAGCTGGGGATTCTGAGTTAATACAGGACACTAATACCACTTAAATTTTACAGATAAAGGTCCTTCCCTACACATGGTGTTTGGAGGGGGTTATAGCTTAGGGAGATTGGAAGACTAGGAGACATTTCTACTCCATCAAGTAAGTTAAACCCTTTTCCAGTAGTGCATGTAGGTGGGGAATTCTTCTACTGCAGTCAGCTAGAAATTTGTCCCATAGCCACTTGTAAGTCTGAGAGAAGCATCTCAGAGTGTCAGTGTCAACAGTGCTCGCCTAGAGTGCAGCTTACAAGGAGGCAGTCTAAAGACAAGTTTTTATACTGCTTCTGGTACTGTTTGAATCAGTGGTTGCTCTCCACTCCTAAACCTTGGCATGAGCTGATCTATATGCCTTTTCCATATCATGTTACCAAACCCTCTAATTAACACTTTGTAATTCCTAACCCCTAATACCTCCACAATTTTTTCTTCTACCCAAGGGTCACCTTTCCCAAAGTTCCTTGCATACACAGCATCAACTTTAAATTGCTTCACCACTCCTTGAAGGTCACCAGCAGGCATGTTAGGCAATGAATTGTCCTCTTTAACATGACATTTGACAGCCGATACAGGGACTTTGAAATTCCTATGAAACATCATTTCTGCTGGTGTCTTATTAGTGGAGGAATGAACAGTTTTCCTATGGTTATATAAGAACCTACATAATCTGGTATTGAGAGAACCTTTTGTAAACTTGTGTAAACCTTCCTTCAATGTCCTTACTGTCCTCTCCGCCAGACCATTTGATGATGGATGGTATGGGGCTGGAGTAACATGTTCAATACTATTCTTACTAAAGAAGGCTTCCAGCTCTTGTGATACAAAGTAAGCAGCATTATCTGACACAACTATGTCTGGTAACCCAAAATAACAAAATGATTTCTTCAGTAACTCAGTAGTAACTGTGGATGTCATGGAACTAGTTACTGGCACATCTAAGAATTTTGAAAAGGAATCCACAATTACCAAAAAATATTTGCCCTCAACTGGACCTGCATAGTCTATATGCACTCTAGACCATGGTTTCCCAGTGCTGGGCCAAGATAGGACAGGAGATGAAATTGGCTTAAAATTCTGAAAACAAATGGGACAACTCTTTGTCACTTCTGCAATATCTTGGTCCATCTTTGGCCACCAGACCCACTGCCTAGCTTCTGCTTTCATAGCATTTATACCATTATGACCTATATGCAGATGCTCCAATACCTTACATCTCAATTTTACAGGCACTACCACTCTATTCCTATACAATAATACATTATCATGAACAGTCAGATCTGATTTGACTGAATTATAATCAGATAAAATTACACTGTTTTTACACCATCCATATTTAACATTACTACTTGAGATAATACAGCATCTATCCCAGTTTCCTCTTTGATTTTTTCAAATGATAAGTGTTTGAAATCGAGGGACTCTACTAATCTCACATATTCCGAAGGTGTACCTGACTCTAAGCTGTGATCTTCAATAGGTAATCTACTAAATGCATCTGCAATAACATTTTCCTTGCCAGCCTTGAATGACAATTCATAATCATACTGAGCTAATAACAGAGCCCAATGCTGAATTCTGTCATTTGCATTTACTGGAATATATTTCCCTTTTCCAAACAACCCTAGCAATGGTTTATGATCTGTGCGAGAAACAAACTTTCTCCCTAGCAAAAAATATCTGAATTTCTTAACAGCATACACCAAAGCTAGACCTTCTTTATCAAGTTGAGAATAATTCTGTTCTGCTGGAGAAAGTTTCTTACTAGCAAAATACACAGGTTTTTCCTGGCCATTTACTACCTGGATTAACACACATCCAACACCCACAGAAGAAGCATCAACCTCAATTATTAATGGATGCTCTCCTGTAAAATTAGTCAACAAAGCTGAACACACTAATTGTTTTTTAATCCTTTGAACAGCTTCCTCTTCCACTGAAGACCACTCAAATGTAGCCCCCTTTTTTAACAAATCATACAGTGGTGCCAAAATTAAAGAAAAGTTCTTAATAAATTTACAATAAGAAGTCACCATCCCCACAAAGGACTGAACTTCTCCTACTGACGTAGGTGAAGGTAAATTCACAAGAGCCTCCACCTTCTGAGAAGAAGGTTTAATACCTTCCCCTGAAATTTCATACCCCAGATATTCAATAGATCTGGCTTTCAACACTGACTTATCCTTATTCAGTACTACATTATGCTCTTGTAAAATACTTAACACCTGCCTGAGTCTGAGATCATGCTCAACTTCTGTGGCACCACATATTATGATATCATCTAAATAGGATGCAACCCCATCCAGGTTAACAAACAATTGGGAAATAAATTTCTGGAAAATACCAGGAGATGACAAAATTCCAAACGGTAATCTCTTATACTTAAAAAGTCCCCTGTGGGTATTAATTACTAAAAGATGTTGGCTCCTCTCATCTACAGGTATCTGTAAATAAGCATCCTTTAAATCTAATTTTGTAAATATTTTACCTTTACCAACTACAGACAATAATTCCTCAATCCTGGGTAAAGGATATCTTTCACAATGAATTTGTTGATTTACATATTTAAAATCCCCACATATTCTCATAGACTTAGAGTCAGCCTTTAATTCTGGTACAATAGGTACAGACCACTCACTATGCGAAATAGGCTCAATAATGCCTTTCTGCACTAATTTTTCTAATTCTTTCTCAATCATCTCTTTGTGAAAAAATGGTACTGGCCTTGCTTTCACAAACTTAGGGACAGCATCACTTTTCACATGAATTTTGGCCACGATGCTGGAGATAGGTTTATTAGAATCTACCCTAAAATTATCTAACATTTCTTCAACACTGTCTAGTTTGTTAATTTTGGTAGATTCATCCAATCCAGCAAGGTAAATCCCTACCCTTTTCATGAGGTCTTTCCCACACAAATTACTATTATTGGATTTCACTAAATAAAACACTTGTGACACCTCTACGTTATTATATCTTACCGGCAAAACAACCTGTCCCAGAAGGTTTATTTTCCAATTATCATATGCATTTACCCTCCTAGAACATGGCTCAATGTGCCCCTTTACTGCCTCTACCCAGTCTTTGGATAAAGTCGAGATGGACGCCCCACTGTCAATCTCAAAAGGTACCTTTTTATTATTAATGATAAACCCATATTTCTCTGCCTTCATGGAAAACACTTTATCCTCTAACCGACATGTAATCATTAGTGAACTTGCCAGAAAGGATGTTGGAGGATGGCTTCTCCGCTGGATTAAAGGCTACCTGTCCAACAGAAAGTCTTCTGTGTTGTTCCAGGGGCATAGAAGTATAACTAAAGACTTTGAATTAGGAACTCCACAGGGAGGTGTGCTCAGTCCCACTCTATTCAATATTATAATTAATGCCTTACTTAATGTTATGCCTAGCCAGCCCCATCATTATATGATCAGTTTCGCTGATGATATAATGATTTACACCACCGGATTCTCCAACACCCAAAACATCCTTAACCATGTACTAGCCTCGTGTCAGGACCTGGGGTTGATAATCTCTACTGATAAAACAAAGATACTCAATAGGCGTCCTCCTCGACAGAGAGGCACAGTTCGCCAGATCTAGTTGCATGATGGGTCTCTTCTAGAATATGTAAACAGATACAGGTATCTAGGCTTTGAGGTCCAACTACTTGGACCTGTTGTAACGAGACTTTGTCGTCAATACAAAGAAAGGCTGAGAGCACTTAGAGTTGTGGCAGGGTTTCATCCCAGGTATGGTGCTAATTTTAAAATTGTGAAAATGATGTTGATTATGCTGCGCCACTACTTGCTCTTGTGTCTGACTGGAAGCTTAGAGGGCTGGAAAAACTGCAGAACGAAGCAATGAGGATCATTTTAGGATGCCCTCGTACTGCCAAAATATTAAATATGCAGAAAGAACTTGATATTCAAAGCATCAGAGATCGTGTTACTGAAAGAAATATCCTAATTGGGGTTAATATGCTCAGGCAAGCTCATTCAAAACCCTGCACAGAAGCCCTCCAAACTTTCCTCAGCACTGGTGAACATCCCTCCAGATGGATCGAAAAAATTGGAACCGACCTCCGCATGAATCAGATACATGATCTGTGGCAAGTAAGGCAACAGCGGCACTTCTCCGCTCCATGGAATATTACCCAATTCCAAACTACCATCCCTCCATTTTCCCCCAAACTACTTCATAAATCACAACCAAAGCTTCGCCTTGAAGCCAAACATGATGCCTTAAGCTGTACTGATAATTTAGCCAAACAGCACACTCTCTCACAAATTATTTACGTTGATGGTTCTGTTCACCAATCCACTGGTGCAGCTGGTAGTGCTGCCGTTGTCATGCAGAGTGATGGCTCTCTTAAAGAAATTGGAGCACGCATCAATAACTGGGCCTCTACCCTTCAGACAGAACTGTTTGCCATACTCCTTGCACTCAAAGGCGTCCATGTATCTAAGGTTGACTCTCTAATTGTAACTGATTCTCTGTCATCCATAAATGCTCTCAACTCATCAAGTATAACTTGTAGCATGCTTGTGTCAGAAGCCAGACACAGGTATGGTAGGATTGTGGATAGTAGAGTCAGAGTGCACATGCTGTGGATTCCATCTCACATTGGTCTTCAGATGCATGATAGAACTGATAAATTGGCTAAGTTTTAGGCTTTCAAAGAGGGGGTAGATTACAATCTTGGCTTGTCAGTTAGAAGTTTGAGAACAATAATACGAAAAGAACTTCAACTGAATTTTATTGACTTAAGACTCAGGGAGATTGACACCAGTCAGTCCAACTATCATCATTCTATCATGCAGGAGGAGCCACATGTCTATGGTGCATCCAACAAAATAAGCAGACTCTTGGATGTCACTACCGCCCGCCTCCGGCTGGGTTACAAGTATCTTTGGCAGGTTAAATCACCACCACCAGATGTAGACCAAACAAAATGTAAACTTTGCCAGTTGGATTATTGTCACACCCTGCGTCATTATGTACTGGAGTGCGATAAAATGAATGAATTCAGAGACAACTCACTCAGACTAGGGGCTTTTGGCATGTACACCTCATGTAATCTCAATAACCAAATGTAATTCTTTGTATCATGTCCAAATAAAAATTATTATTATTATTATTATTATTATTATTATTATAGATATGTCAAAGTATTTTATCCACAGTGGTATATTACAGACCATTCTGGAAAAATACCCTGACTTTGCTCCCTGTAAATAAAGCATTGCCAAGTGTGTGTGTGTGTTTATGTATGTGTATTAATTACACATACACACAGTAGGGAGTGTTCCATCATCTCAGGCTGTGAGGGACACCACGGGCAGTACGGAGAGTCCGTCATTCGAAGGCGGTGTAGATGAGCCGCCAGTCGTGAGTGCCCAACCTGGAGGCGAGTCAGTGCAACATCCACTGAGCGATTGGGATGGCGAGCCCAAGGGCAGGGGCCATTGAAAGATCGGACAGAACTCAGTTTCGAAGTAGAGAGGGAGCGTACCAGTTCCTTCTGCCACAAATGACGGATTTCCTTCCAAACAGTCCTTGTGAAATCACTGCGGCCCAGTGCAAGAGAGGTAATGGTAGGAAGTGCATGTGCGAGGGAGGCTGCACGATCGGCCACTTCATTGCCCCGAATGCCAACATGGGCAGGTACCCACTGAAGGGAGATGCTCCAACCTGGACTTCGCAAAAAACGTAGGATAAGAGACTGCGTCTGTCGGACAAGGACACATAGAGACCGTGGATGGTCAGAACACAAAAGTGCTAGGGAAGATTGGGAATCAGAGAAGAGAACCAAAGGCTGAGGAGGGAGGTGAGCAAGGACAAAAACCAAGGCCTGATGAATGGCGAAGAGCTCTCCTGCTAGGACCGAGTGAGTGGGGTCTAACCGCCAGGTTTGACACAGAGAAAGATCAGCAAAGAATGCAGCAGAAGAAGTAGAAGGGGGGGGGTAATTTCGTGCTGAGCCGTCCGTGTAGATGGAGAAGGAAGAACCATATGTGACAGCACGAAACTCTTCAGAGAGAATTGCAGCTATCTGGGAGAGTTTCCTGTTCCTAGAAGGCCAATCCAGGTGGATGTACTGTGTCAGGTCCATCTAGGGGGGGACCGGGGAGTGAAGAGGGGAGGGAGTCACCACTGGTGCAGGGAGTGAAAGGTAGGTCAAGGAACGTTGGGCCCTGGCCACAAAGGAAGGCTGAACCAAACGTGGGGGGACGGAGGCTGCCTCCCACACTCGTGGGGAGAGGCAGCATGGGTGAGTACAAGGCAGAGAGGCCATATGATGGAGCCGTAAGCAGTTCCTTGCCATTCTCATTGACGAGAGGGACACTATCCCCGACTCTGCTTCCAAGGCTGCAATGGGAGTAGAGGGGAACACCCCCAGCATACTGCAGATGGCCGAATTCTGGAGAATATCCAGGTGGTGAAGAGAGGAGGAAGAAGCCGAGCCATACACCTCACTCGCATAGGTGAGTTTGCTGCGAACCATAGCTGTATAAAATTTAAAGAGGAGGTCTCGATCCGCCCCCCACTTAGTGCCAGAGATCCGGCGCATGAGTGTAGTGCGGCTTGCACATGAGAGGTGGAGGGCTATTATGTGTTTCCTCCACGTCAAGAGTGGTGCATCCAAAGTGACACCCAACCATCTATGAGAAGAGACCAAAGGGAGTGGTGTCTGACCCACTGAAACAGATGGAAGAGTAGAGAGGCGTCATCTAGTAAAACATAAGAGCCGGGACTTGGCGACACTAACCTCCAAACCCCAGGTGGCAGCCCATGATGTTATGCACTGTAGGGCATGCTGAAGGTTTTTTTGTGCAGCCAGCAAAGTAGTGGCACCGTACATAAGGGCCACATCATCTGCATACACCAGGGTATGCATGCCCTGTATGGAAGAGAGATTCGACATTAATACAGAAAAAAGGAGAGGACTAAGAACGGATCCCTGGGGCACTCCCCGGTATATAGGACAGAGTGAGGACATCGTGCCACCTACTGCAACCCGGAAGGTTCGCCCTTGTAAAAAGTTGCGCATCCAACGGAGGGGGGTTCCTGCCAGCCCCATGCGAGCTAGCTTAAAAAGAATCAAATGCTCCACGCAGATCCAAAAAGGCAGCCAGAAGGAACTCCCAGCTTTCGAATGAAGTATGCACCAACTGCACAAATTGAAGCAAAGAGTCGAGGGTGGATCGACCCTCATGGAAGCCACTCTGGTTTTCAGGTAAGAGGCCATGTTCCTCAGTCCACCATGAGAGATGGGTGGCCACCAGTCTTTCCAACACTTTACCCAAACAGGGCAGTAAAGCAATGGGTCGGTAAGAGTCTGGTTGGGTATTATCTTTGCCTGGCTTCAGAATCGGAACCAGGAGAGAGTGCTTCCACGCATCGGGGAAAACTCCTTGAGACCAGCTGGCATTGAAAACCTCCAGCATGGCATCTGTACAAGAGGGGGGTAGATGCAGTAAGAATGAATAAGGTATGTTATCCTCCCCAGGAGAAGAACGGGAAGAAAGCTGGGAGAGTGCCCGCTGTAGTTCATGAGAACTGAAGGGAGATGCCAGCACCTGGCAGTCATCCTCGGGTACTACAGGGGGCAGAGGACCCCATTTGATCACCTTAGAAGGTAGAGGGGGGGAGGGAAGAGCAAACTTAGGCCCAAAGAAACTAGCAAACAATTCCGCTTTATCCTGAGGGAAGAGTGGCGTTGCACCATCCCCCAACAGGAGAAAGGAGCTTACAGATCGTGATCCCAGCATAGAGTGGAAGAAACCCCATGCCCGGCTAGCAGAGGTGCGAAAAGAAAGAGAAGAACAGAAAGAAGCCCATAATTCACGTTTTGCATGGAGGAGTGTTCGCTGATATAAAGCATCAGCCCTTCGGTAAGCCAACTGTAGATCCCTTGAAGGTTGGCGCCGCCACTGTGCCCACGCCTTTTGACGGGCCTTCACTGCCTGGAGGCACTCATCATTCCACCACGGAACCAGGGGGTGAGAACGGGAGAAGCTCCCAGAAAGACGAAATGAATGGGAGACTGCCTCTAACATGGCCCCTTGAAGGGATGCAACAGCATCGTCCAACAGAGTCTTGAGGCAGGCTATAATCAAAGAGTGTGTTACTGTAACTCGTCCAACTGGCCTGAGTGGTTTTCCACTGTGGACAAATTGCCGTCACTGGCACTGTTGGGGCTCCAGAAACAATGGCTGTAGTGAAATACCCACACCCAAGAACGAGGTCCAGGGTAGAAGCTCGCCCTGTGTAAGGATCCACTCTAGTCTTCAATCCTGGTGGTGTGAGCAACGAAAGGGGAGATGCGAGGAGGGCTTGGAACAAAGCCCTACCTGTGGGATTCATGGCTCCCAAAGAAATGGATGGCTCCCAGAAATGGTGCCTAGCATTGAAATCCCCTATGACAAGTGCAGAACCACTGAGTTGCCCAAAGTAATGGGTAAACTCACTCTGTGTTACTGACCTACCCGGATTGTAAATCAGGAGGAAGGTGCACCACTGAGTGCCCAAGGCAACGCGCACAGCTAGAGTTACTAACACCCCATTCTCATAGGTTCGGAGGGAAAGGATCATACTCTGGAGCCGGCTACACACGAGAAGAGCTAGGCCACCACCACACCTTTCAAGGCGATCCCGACGATAAACAGTGAAACCTGACAGCCGAACTGAATGACGAGGACGTAACCATGTCTCGGAGAGGCCCACCACGAGTGGCTGTACCTCAGCCAGATACTTCTGGAGGTCTGGGAGCTTTCCCAATATGGAACGAATGTTCCAGAGAAGAAAAATAGAGGAGTAGGAGTGAGTCATGTGTGTGAACTAAGAAGCCCGATGAGGTGAGGGAGAACCGAGAGACATGCAGTCATAAAAGAGGTGCCCTGTAGAAAGGAGTGAAGCACTACCTCCACCAAATGGAGGACAGGATGAAGAAATGAAGCCCAGGCAGGCGAGAGTGAAACATCGGAATCATCAATAGCGAAGGGTCCTGAAACAGTGGCAGGCTGGGGCTGGGGTTAAGGAGAAATGGAGGGGAGGGGGGACTTCTGTGAGGAGTGAGGCACTGGGTCAGGCAAGAGGTCCATTTGGACAAGGGGGGGGTACCAAACTGCGAGTTGATTTTGAAGCTGCACCACCTTGATGGGAGGATATGCGTTGTGAACGGGGAGGAGCATGAGCAATAACTTTCGCAGTGGAAGCCGGATCTGAAGACACCTGAAGATGATATTGTCCCGGAGGTGGGGAATCCTCTGAAGGTAGAGAGAGTTCTGCAAGAGCTGCAAAACGGTTTGAAACAGGGACATTAGTCCTCACAGCTGCGGAGAACAGGTGGCCTGGCCTCACTGGTGATGGGGAGATGCCCTTAGTGGGGGGCGCTGGAGACGAAGGAGGAAAGGGCTGACGAACTGTGACTGGCTTTACAGACCGCAGGCTGGAGTTACATTCATCGAGGGAAAGGGACTGGGTCCTGGCTGAGTTTGCCAAATCAAGAGCCTGGCGATATGCCGGGCAAGACCGGGATGTGACTTTGTGGACCCCTTTACAAAAATAGCATGAGGCTGGGCAAGTACAGGCAACACCGTCTTTGACTGCTGGGTGAAACCCACTACAGTTTGCACACCTAACCTTACCACGGCAGGACAACTCTCCATGCCCAAAAAGGAAACATTTCCGACACCGAAGAAGAGGAAAAGTATATGGAAGGACAGGAAACCTTAGATTGCCAAAAATTACAAATTTCGGGAGAGCACCTGAGAAACATACACGAACCATACGAGATGGGGCAGGACGAGTCGAGAGTCTCCAAACCTCTCGCAAACCTAAGTCATCCTCCCCACTCAAAACCAACTCAGAATGGATCTCCTCATCTGAGAGGGATGAGGAAATCGGTCCAATTCTACCGTAACAACAACCAGCAGCAAGGATTGAGGAGCGGACCTCCCAGCAGACTACATTCCACTTACCTAGGACATGGATGGCATTAAGTGGTAAATTTCTGGCTAGAAAAGACTTACGATGTAGTCGGAGCCTTAGGGCAGCACCCCTACCGAGTTGCTGGACACCCCCGTCTATGCAGGCCTTGCAGAAAGCAGAGCCACTGATAGCATTAGTGACTTCCCGTGGATTGGTGAAGGGTGTACCACCAGCCTTGGGACGCACGAGAACCACCATCACATCTGGGGTAATGTGGGGTGGAGAAGAAACACAGTCTAGACAAGAAGTTGGCTGGCGCTTAGGGATAGACAGGAGCCTGGCTCCATCATCAACCTCAAGGGCCCGTTTATAAATCCCAGCAGGGGACACAATAGCTATATCATGGTCCAGAGGCGAGGAAACAGTTGTCAACTGAGTATGGGCCAGAGGGGGTCCCCCCAAAGGGGCGAACGATACCCCTGTCAAACTCTCCAGATATGGGTCAAATAACACCGCTTGATAGGAAGAAATTACTAGAAGCACACGCACACAAGGAAAAAAAATATATAGTGAAGAGCTTAAACAGGACCGTCACCACCAACAAACAACTGAGGAGCCTTCAAAAAGCACGTCTCGATCAGCTGAGTGACACCCACCAACTCCAACAAACATTCGTTATAAAAATAGGGTATAGGTTTTTGCAGGGGTTTTTGGCTTCTAAAGCACAATTATATATCATGGGGTTGATAAGTGAGGGGGTTTGTAGTAGATGTGGCGAAGTGGAAACGGCATATCACGTCGTTTATTTTTGTGGAGGATTGCAGGAGGTGAGAGAATGGTTTGGGGGTGTTACGACAGGTGGGGAAAGGGAAGTTTAAGTTCTGAGGGCGCTGAGTTTGGATTTGGGGCAGTTTTCGGACAGCATACGCAGGGTTTGTCTTATTTGGTATTAGATTATGTATATATTTCTTGGAGGTATAGGGACGAGGAGGGAGGGCTCGTATTGGGGCAATAGGAGCAGCTTTTATAGGACTAAGTGTAGGAATAGGGTTTTATATGGTAGGGCGTGGGAAGAGGCTTTTTCGCAGGCTTATCGAGGGATGACAGTGTATGGGTTAAGGGGAGTGGGGATGGAAAGGATTAGCATGGGTAGGGGGAGGGATGGGTCAGGGGTGGTGCTCGAGGATAGGTTGAGGTAGAGGGGAGCATGTAGATAGTGGGGTAGGGGGGGGGTTTCAGGGGGTAGGCAGTTAGGTTGGGTGTGTGTATATCAGTGGGGAAGAGGCTGGGGTGGTTTCTGCTTCAGTACTTTTCTGAGAAGGTGCTTCCATTCTGTTAGGCAGGAACGTAGAATGGATCAAAGGTGGATTCATTGGTTGCGTAAGTTAAGGTATGTGAGTTATTATTGGGCTTAAAGAGGTGTGGTGATTTGACATTGTGTGAGGGGGTTCAGGACCTCTGAGGTACCCAAAAGAATGGTGGGAGATTAGAGTGCCATAAGTTTTTGGTTGGTTACAGAAATCCTGGTGGGATTGATTACTGTTTTGTGCTGAAAAATTGATTGTCATCTTTTATTTATGGCCTTATGTGTACGGTCGTTATTGAAAGGTGTTAGTGGATTGTGTTACCTGAGTCTTGCGATGTAATGCAGAATGTTTTATATGAAAATTATTTTTTTGAACGTATAGTGTGTGTGTGTGAATCATAATAACATATTTAGCTGTATATGGGTTGTTTTTCAAGGGGGAGTGTTGGGTTATTTTGGTTGTATTAAGGAAGTGTTTAGCTCTTCATGTTTATCCTTTGAAAATTTTTATGTATGTGTATATAGGTATCGTGTGCACTGTAGGTTGCAATTCATGGCCTTCTGTGAAAGGTCGTTCAAGAAATGTGTTCTTTGGTTTCTGTTACCTGTAGTTGCAGAGTATTATAGTATAAAGAAATTTTTGTAAGGGTTTGTGTGTGTGGTCAATACTCCATATTTAGTTGTATATGGGATTGTTTTCCAAGGGAGGGTGTGCTGGATTGTATATTGGAAGTGTTAAGCTTTTAATGTTTATCCTTTGGGACATTATACTTTTGTGTATATGGAGACATGGTGAAGTATTTTAAGGGGATGAGGATGGAAAGGTTGTTATCAAGTATATTGTGTTTAATGTAATCCAGCATGGGAGTATATATATTATTACATATACGTTTTATGTGTTATATGTCTCAAGTTTGTCATATTACGTGTGTTTGTTGCATTGGGGTAGCATGTTTTGTCTTATGACCTTAAACTTAAGTGATTGCACATTGGTGGAATGGTGATGTTATTGGAAGAGCTTGTAGTTGTTTAGGTGAGTCTAGCAGTGTATACGTAGAATTACAGGTTGGTTTTTGTATATATTTGTCTGTTCTGGCGAATGACAGGAATCTTGTTGTTTTGTAATATTTTTATGATAAGGTGATTTTGGTGTAGGGAAGTTACAAGATGCAGTTTTTGGCTTAGATGCAGGCTATTATGTACATGGTAATATATATGTCATGTTTTGTATTTTGTAGTTTCAATAAAATATAAAAAAAAAAAAAAAAAAAAAAAAAATTCGTTATTAACAAGATTACTATTCACCTTACATTTTCTTAACCTAAATAACAATCTTTATTTTACATAGAATGAATTACTTTGAACCCTTATAATAATAACTAAGCTATAATAACTAATACAAAAAATTTCTGGCTCACGTGAACGTCCTATAATTATTACCAGAAAAACAATAATCTTTATATCTACAAGTACATGTACAATTAAACATTAAGATCAACAACACTCCTATTGCTAAACATAATGAGGGCAAATTCCTGGGCCTTCACCTCGACAAGTGCATGTACAGGCCTAGCTGACATCAATGACATACTATACTATACAGAAAGCCTCTTGTTATGCAGAGAATTTTGGGCAAATTAGGTCGACTAACACCCAGGTACTCATTATTACTGATGGGTGAATAAATAAGTAAGTAAGCTTATTCAGGTTAACACAAATACAGTTATATAAATTATCATACATAGCAGCATATGTGTAAAGAACCTAGGATAACCCAAAAAAGTCAGATAGTGACTTATTTCCATTGGGGTCCTTTGACCCCAGCGCCTGAGGGTTCTACGACATTCAAATTCAAATTGATATATTTCTCTGTAAAAAATTACAATGTGTGTTTTACATTTTAAGGACTAAGGACTATAATTACAAAGATGGCCGTTAGCATGTCTAGCATGCCTAGGCATGCTAGACATTTCGGGCAGACTTAATACTAGGTTTGCTCCAATATTGGAGTAAATCAGGCATACTTACTCTATACAATGATTATACTGGTATTAAGGTTAGGTAATTGTAGTGATTAACTAGGTTTACAAAATTGAGGTAGTATAAAAATTAAAGAATTTAACAATTAGTTTATATATTAATGGAAATGGTGACGTGTTGGCATGATACAGTTTCTATATTGGAGTGTCTTAGGCAAACTTATGATTAGCTTAAGAATTATGAAGCAATAATTGTATTAGAATCTTGGTTACAGTCATGTGCAAAATTAAGGGGAAATCACAGATATCAATAAGTGTAATTTTGTTGTGGATATGTGCAAGATAAAGTCATTTTCATGTGGTTAGCTACCGGTAAGTGAGATAAGAAGTTTTTTAACGGTGCTTTTGATAATGGAGGTTGTGTCTGCAGTTCTAGAGTTTTCAGGCAGGGAGTTCCAGATTTTAGGCCCTTTTATGTAAATTGAATTTTTGTATAGATTTAGTCGGACACGGGGAATGTCAAAGAGATGTTTGTGTCTGGTATTATGTCTATGGGTCCTATCACAACTGTCGAGAAAGAGTTTTAGTTCAGGGTTAAAGTTGGTATTTATGGTTCTATAAATGTAGATTGCAGAGTAGTAAGTGTGGATATTCTGAACAGTGAGTAAGTTTAGGTCTTTGAAGAGTGGGGGGGGGTGTTGCCTAGCGTTGGATTGCGGGATAATTCTTACTGCGGTTTTTTGTTGGGTTATTATTGGTTTTAGGTTTCTTGCTGCTGTTGATCCCCAAGCACAAATGGCATATGTGAGGTAGGGATAGATGAGTGAATAGTATAGTGTGAGTAGGGCTGATTGTGGTACATAGTAACGTATCTTAGAGAGGATCCCAACAGTTTTGGACACTTTCTTTGTTATGTGTTGGATATGAGTGCTGAATTTCAGATTACTGTCGAGGTGAAGGCCCAGGAATTTGCCCTCATTATGTTTAGCAATAGGAGTGTTGTTGATCTTAATGTTTAATTGTGCATCACTTGCTCTGTTACCAAACATAATATAGAAGGTCTTATCAGTGTTGAGTGTAAGTTTGTTGGCTGTCATCCATGTAGATATTTTTTGTAATTCGTCGTTAACAATGGTGTCGAGCATTTCAAAATTTGGGTGGGAGATGACTTAAGTCGTGTTGTCAGCAAAGAGTATTGGTTTCAGGTGTTGTTAATATATGAGTGGGAGGGGCTGAGTTTGATTGGTGTCGTGAGTACGGGAATAAATTCTTAGGTAGTGGTTTCAGGTGTTGTTAATATATGAGTGGGAGGGGCTGGGTTTGATTGGTGTCGTGAGTACGGGAATAAATTCTTAGGTAGTGGTGGTTTTGATATAGACCTGCCTTGTATGGGCCTGTAGGCCTTCTGCAGTGTTCCTCCATTCTTATGTTCTTATACATTGGGTAGATCACTGATGTATAAGAGGAAGAGCAGGGGACCAAGGACACTTCCCTGTGGTACTCCAGTATCAAGTGGTCGTGTCGAGGAGGTTGTGTCTTTAATGGTGACATACTGGTACCTATTAGTAAGGTAGGATTTGAAGTATGCCAGGCATACCACCTAAAGGGTACGAGGCGACACAGAACATCCAGACCATGGCAAAACCTGGGTAGCCACAGCCACACCGGAGAGAGAGGTCTTTTAGTGCCAGGAAGGAAAAAAATCTGGCAGGAAATGACAGAAATTGTACACCAACTGCAATCACTTCTGGAGTGGAATCACAGTCAATGGCCTCCACTCCAATACAACAGATATTAGTGCCAGGAAAAAAATACCCCCCCCCATACCCCCAATACCACCAATCCAACAACATTCATCTTTGCAAATATTCAGGGTCTAAAGCCAGCAACAAACAACAAAATACCTTACATCCGTGGACTCCTTACAGAGTCAAATGCTATGTTTGCGGCTTTCACAGAGACCCACATAAGGGATCACTTGGACAGTGAAATATGGATCCCTGGCTACAACCTATACAGATGTGACAGAGTGAACAGGCAAAAAAGGAGGGGGGTTGGCCTGTATATCACAGAGTCACTTATATGCTCAGAACTACTAAATGTCTCAAATGATGTAGTTGAAGTATTAGCAATAAAGATCGAGAATCAAAACCTGGTCATCGTGGTTGTATACAAGCCTCCGGATGCAACGTCCCAACAATTCCAGGAACAGCTTCTGAAAATTGACCACTGTCTGGAAAATCTTCCAGCTCCTGCCCCCAACATCTTGATCCTGGGGGATTTCAACCTAAGGCACCTAAAATTGCAAACAATGTGGTAGCAGAGATAACACCAGGAGGCAGCTCAGATGAAAACTCGCACACACATGAACTTTTAAATCTCTGCACCAAATTCACCTTAAACCAGCAAATAATAGAGCCATCAAGATTGGAGAATACGCTGGACCTCATCTTCATAAATTAGACACATATGCAACACTTGGGTATCTTTATTGAGGAAACGTTTCGCCACACAGTGGCTTCATCAGTCCATACAAAGGAGAATCGTGAAGAACAGGAGGAGTGTGAGGTTGTCAGTCCCTCAATAAAGATACCCAAGTGTTGCATATGTGTCTAATTTACCAACTCGTCGGTTCTCTGAACCATTCATTCACACCTCATCTTCACCAACAATGATGATCTGATACGAAATGTCATCATATCAAAAACAATATACTCAGATCACAACATAATAGAGGTCCAGACATGCATGCGGGGAGCCCCAGATCAACAAAATGTGATCAGCCGCGAGGGAGCCTTCTCCAAATTCAACTTCAATAACAAAAACATAAGATGGGACCAAGTAAACCAAGTCCTAAATGATATACAATGGGAAGACAGCCTAAGCATCACGGATTCTAACCTATGTCTAGAACAAATTAACTCTGTGGCACTTGAGGTTTGCTCAAGGCAAATTCTCTTAAGAAAATGGAGGAAAAGATGCAAACTAGAAAGAGAGAGGCGCTCCCTATACAGGCGAAGGCAAAGAATAATGGAGCGGCTACAAGAGGCCAATATATCTGAAATACGAAGGGAGACACTAGTCAGAGAAATAGCAAACATCGAATTAAAACTAAAGGAATCTTACAGGAATCAAGAAACGTGGGAAGAACTAAAAGCTATAAACGAAATTGAAAGAAACCCAAAGTATTTTTTTCTTATGCAAAGTCAAAGTCGAGAACATCAACCAGTATTGGGCCCCTACTTAAACGGGATGGGTCCTACACAGATGACAGCAAGGAAATAAGTGAGTTACTTAAGTCCCAGTATGACTCAGTTTTTAGCGAGCCGCTAACCAGACTGAAAATCGAAGACCTAAATTAATTTTTTATGAGAGTGCCACAGAACTTGACTGACGCATGCCTATCTGACATCACCCTGACACCAAATGACTTCGAAAAGGCAATAAATGACATGCACATGCACTCAACTCCAGGCCCAGACTCATGGAACTCCGTGTTCATCAAGAACTGCAAGAAGCCCCTATCACGTGCTTTTAACATCCTATGGAGAGGGAGCATGGACACTGGGGTCGTCCCGCAGTTACTAAAAACAGCAGACATAGCCCCACTCCACAAAGGGGGCAGTAAAGCAATAGCAAATAACTACAGACCAATTGCGCTAACATCCCATATCATAAAAACATTTGAAAGGGTTCTAAGAAGCAAGATCGCCACTCATCTAGATACCCATCAATTACACAACCCAGGGCAGCACGGGTTTAGAGAAGGTCGCTCCTGTCTGTCCCAACTACTGGACCACTACGACCAGGTTCTAGATGCTCTAGAAGACAAACAGAATGCAGATGTTATATACACAGACTTTGCAAAAGCCTTTAACAAGTGTGACTATGGTGTAATAGCACACAAAATGCGTGATAAAGGAATAACAGGAAAAGTTGGTAGATGGATCTATAATTTCCTAACAAGTAGAACATAAAGAGTAGTAGTCAACAGAGTAAAGTCTGAGGCAGCTAATGTAAAAAGCTCTGTTCCACAAGGCACAGTACTCGCTCCCATCCTGTTCCTCATCCTCATATCGGACATAGGGATATAAGCCACAGTGCCGTGTCTTCCTTTGCAGATGACACCCGAATCTGTATGACAGTGTCCACCGTTGAAGACATTGCAAGACTCCAAGCAGACATAAACCAAATCTTTAAATGGGCTGCAGAAAACAATATGAAGTTCAATGATGAGAAATTTCAATTACTCAGATACGGAAAACGTGAGGAAATTAAAATCTCATCGGAGTACAAAACTAATTCCAACCACACAATAGAGCGAAAAACAAATGGCAAAGACATTGTTCCTGTGTGTTTATGGAATGTAATATGATGTTTAATTTTTATTATGGTAGTTGTGGTGTTTAATTTTGTAACATGTGTGAGCAGGGAGATGGGTATTGTTTGAGTTGTGGTTAGGTAAAGGCAGTTTTTGTTTTGTGTATAGTTTTCTGCAGTTTGTAGTTGTATTCAGATATTTTTCAGTAAAGATAAGACAACCTAGTATCAAGGTTAATAAGAAGGAGATTGATTATATTTGTGTTTAATTTTCTGGTAGGGTGTGGAGCTTATGTATATGTTTCAATATGCGATTTTGTCATGACATGTATTGTATATACTGTTCTAAATAAAATAAAATAAAAAATTCTACGCCTTTCTAGAGAGTGCAGTTTCAGGGCCCTCAGTCTATCCTCAAGGGGCTCTGGTGGTCTGGTGGCTAAAGCTCTCGCTTCACACGGCGAGGGCCTGGGTTCGATTCCCAGCCAGGGCAGAAACATTGGGCGTGTTTCTTTACACCTGTTGTCTATGTTCCCCATCAGTAAAATGGGTACCTGGGTGTTAGTCGACTTGTGTGAGTCGCATCCTAGGACACTGACCTAATCTGCCCAAAATGCTCAGCATAACAAGGGACTTTCTATATAGTAGTATGTCACTGATGTCAGCTAGGCCTGTATACCATGTACATGTACTTGTAGTAAATAAAGATATTATTATTATTATTATTATTATTATTATTATTATTATTATAGGGAAGATTTCTGATACATGGTGTGAGAAATAAATCACCTGCATGTACCTCAACATTACATTCATGCAAGTAATTTGATTAGAAGACAACAATAACACATTATTTACATTTGTTGCACCTCTGATGTAGTGGGAATCCTTTGAGGGACTCCTGGTCACAAGGAGAGAGTCTCCCTTCGACAACCACTACTCTGTTCACATCCAACCTGGACCAGAATTAGTTATGTATATAAACAACACCAATAATTGATGCTAATAATAATTATAGTGGAATGTATACATTAACTGGACTGATTGGAAAAAAAGGGGGGGGGTACCTATATATATGCATCATAGGAGAAAATACTGATATAATAATACCACCACTTACCCAATTTTCTCTGGCGTCACTTGATGCAGCTGGGTCACCCACAATATCTATCTTCTTACCTAGAAATTACGCTGGCCAGATAATTCTACATAACAAGAAGATTTACTTAGCTGTGGGTAGTTGATGTTCCTTATTTTCTCCATTCACTATCTAATCTCGAAGTCCTGCCAAGTTAATGTAGATGCAACTTCAGCAGGACGCTATTTCCGATTTGTTTTATTCCAATATAGGAGGCTGAGCCCATTAACAACTCCGTGGATATCGGAAATGGGACACCAGGTTACCATGTGGTCACACTGGGATATGGCGACTCTTATTACTTCACTTATTCCTTTGGTTTAATGTTATTTTCACTGATTTCTCCACAATTCGCAATGTTGTATAGTACCACATTAATTTCCACTTATTTGAGGCCGATTCACTGTGATTTATTCTCGATGAAGCTATATTAAATCGACGGGTTGTTTCTCCCACATGCACACTGTACCTGGTTGGCGTCACTCATTATTTTTCATTATCACCACCCTATTATGGTGGTCTCGCTAACTTCCAGTCCCATGTTCTCCACTGGGAACAGTTACGACACTTCTTATCATGAAGTGAGGCCAATATTTACACTTTAGGCCTTCTGAAACGCCAGACTCCTGGCCCCATTCTTGACCAGTCCTACACCATTCAAATTCACTCAAGCGTCAAACCCACGCCTTACCCTCGCGAAAGTGCAGAGAGCCTCCCTGTTAGTTTTTCTTTTTTCACTCCCAATTAAACTTTAAACCAACAGCAATACACTAATCATGTACATTTACATTATAAAAAATATACAATATAATTTTGGGAAAATTACACCAAATTTTTCACACTGTGGCAGGGTTGAGTTCGTTGCTAAACAACTTAAATTGCTGCTTCCTCTAGGAGACGACTCCAGGGAGCTCTAGCTTGAGTGGCTGATCCCTACCAGACCTTATTACAATTTTTCTTGCATGACTTGGTCAGCGTGATCTTCAATATTACTACCTGGAGTCTACCTGGAGAGAATTCCAGGGGTCAACGCACCCCGCGGCCCGGTCTGTGACCAGGCCTCCTGTTGGACCAGAGCCTGATCAACCAGGCTGTTACTGCTGGCCGCACGCAGTCCAACGTACGAACCACAGCCCGGCTAATCAGGTACCGACTTGAGGTGCCTGTCCAGTGCCTGCTTGAAGACAGCCAGGAGTTTGTTGATAATCCCCCTGATGTATGCTGGGAGGCAGTTGAACAATCTTGGGCCCCTGACACTTATTGTGTTGTCCCTCAACGTGCTAGTGGCACCCCTGCTCTTCATTGGGGGGATGTTACATCGCCTGCCGAGTCTTTTGCTTTCGTACGGAGTGATTTTTGTGTGCAAGTTTGGTACTAAGCCCTCGAGAACTTTCCATGTGTATATAATAATGTATCTCTCCCGCCTGCGTTCTAGAGAGTACAGGTTTAGGAACTTCAAGCGTTCCCAGTAGTTGAGGTGGTTTAACGCACTTATGAGTGCGGTGAAGGTTCTCTGCACATTTTCAAGGTCAGCAATTTCACCCGCCTTGAAAGGTACCGTTAGTGGGCAGCAATATTCCAGCCTAGATAGAACAAGCGATCTGTAAAGTGTCAACATGGGTGTGAGGGAAAATTCCATAGATAGAAGTGATGAAAGTGTGAAGGTATGTAGAGTGATGGTTGAATGGTAGTTTGCTTGTTAAGGTGGGGTGAGTGTCTAGCTGCTGCTATACCCCCCCCCCCTTCCTTTCCACCCGGTGAGAGGTGTAATGCTGGGCTTCGGCCACAGGTTGAAATCACTTGACTGACCACGCTCGATCTCACTGTAAGTACTTCACGGCTGCTCGTATCTTCATTATTTTATGTTCAAGAGCTTCACTCTTTAATTTGTTTGGAGCTTCACTCATGTTTAACAACATTAACTTCTGCTCTGCCCTGCCTTGGTTTGTGGTAAAGTTATTACGGTTTCACCATTTCTTTTAAAGGCCTTATGCCTACTATGTAAATTAATGCTAGAGTGGTGAGTAATTCTTGTGGTTTCTTTCACAGTCCTCTGTTTCCGCACGGATCATCGGATTCAAGGCTGAGTGGGGGGCGGCGTACTCACCAATTGAGAAAGAGTCATTAACACCAATTCTTCACTACGCCAGTAGTTCCTAAGTCCACACTCTAGAAACCTCAGGCACCTGTACTTTACCAGGGGACAACCTTCACCTGAGTCCCTGATATCATTTGTGACATTGTGGATGTGGAAAACTGTTGGATTTTGGGGAAACATCGATGCAGCAACAACAACAACAACACCACGGAGTCTAATATCGATTCATTGCTTCTGTGTTAACAAGATCAACACCTGTAAATATCTAGCTTTGGATCAGATATATATATTTTTTGTTTTCATTTTTCATTTTTCTTAAGATAGGATTATTAGTCATATTTACGTATTTATTATTTACATTTCTTTCTATTAAAATAAGGTGTTTATTGTTCTTGTTATTATTGTCTTTTTCTATTATACTTTTCCTAAGAAGATTGGCAACAACCTTCACAATGGGCTTGGCATCCCTGGTTTTGAAGGTTCTCATTATCCATCCTGTCATTTTTCGAGCAGATGCAATTGCTACTTTGTTATGGTCCTTGAAGGTGAGATCCTCTGACATGATCACTCCCAGGTCTTTAACATTAGGTTTTCGCTCTATTGTGTGGTTGGAATTAGTTTTGTACTCCGATGAGATTTTAATTTCTTCACGTTTTCCGTATTTGAGTAATTGAAATTTCTCATCATTGAACTTCATATTGTTTTGTGCAGCCCATTTAAAGATTTGGTTTATGTCTGCTTGGAGTCTTGCAGTGTCTTCAACGGTGGACACTGTCATACAGATTCGGAAAGGAAGACACAGCACTGTGGCTTATATCCCTGTCAATGTCTGATATGAGGATGAGGAATAGGATGGGAGCAAGTACTGTGCCTTGTGGAACAGAGCTTTTCACAGTAGCACAATTGGTCTGTAGTTCTTTGCTATTGCTTTACTGCCCCATTTGTGGAGCGGGGCTATGTCTGTTGTTTTTAGTAGCTGCGGGACGACCCCAGTGTCCATGCTCCCTCTCCATAGGATGTTAAAAGCATGTGATAGGGGCTTCTTGCAGTTCTTGATGAACACGGAGTTCCATGAGTCTGGGCCTGGAGCGGAGTGCATGGGCATGTCCTTTATTGCCTTTTCGAAGTCATTTGGAGTCGTGGTGATGTCTCTTGATTCCTGTAAGATTCCTTTAGTTTTAATTCGATGTTTGCTATTTCTCTGACTAGTGTCTCCCTACGTATTTCAGAGATATTGGCCTCCTGTAGCCGCTCCATTATTCTTTGCCTTCGCCTGTATAGGGAGCGCCTCTCTCTTTCTAGTTTGCATCTTCTCCTCCTTTTCCTTAAGGGAATTTGCCTTGAGCAAACCTCAAGTACCACAGAGTTAATTTGTTCTAGACATAAGTTGGGATCCGTGATGCTTAGGCAATCTTCCCAGTTTATATCATTTAGGACTTGGTTTACTTGGTCCCACCTTATGTTTTTGTTATTAAAGTTTAATTTCCCTTAGATTTTCCTTTACATTTGATTGAACATCATTTAATTACAAGGTAATTACCTGGAGTTTACCTGGAGAGAGTTCCGGTGGTCTGTGCCCAGGCCTCATGGTGGATCAGGGCCTGATCAACCAGGCTGTTACTGCTGGCCTCACACAGTCCAACGTACGAACCACAGCCTGGCTGGTCAGGTACCGACTTTAGGTGCCTGTCCAGTGCCTGCTTGAAGACAGCCAGGGGTCTATTGGTAATCCCCCTGATGTATGCTAGGAGGCAGTTGAACAGTCTTGGGCCCCTGACACTTATTGTGTTGTCTCTCAACGTGCTTTTCATTGGGGATATGTTACATCGTTTGCCGAGTCTTTTGCTTTCATAGGGAGCGACTCTCATGTGAAAGTTTGGTACTAATCCCTCCAAGTGTATATAATAATGTATCTCTCCCGCCTGCGTTCTAGGGAGTACAGGTTTAGGAACTTCAAGCGTTCCCAGTAATTGAGGTGGTTTATCGCAGTTATACGTGCTGTGAAGGTTCTCTGCACATTTTCTAGGTCAACAATTTCACCTGCCTTGAAAGGTGCAGTTAGTGTGCAGCAATATTCCAGCCTAGATAGAACAAGCGACCTGAAAAGTGTCAACATGGACTTAGCATCCCTGGTTTTGAAGGTTCTCATTATCCATCCTGTCATTTTTCTAGCAAATGCGATTGCAACAATGTTATGGTCCTTGAAGGAAAGATCCTCTGACATGATCACTCCCAGGTCTTTGACATTAGTTTTTAGCTCTATTGTGTGGTTGGAATTTATTTTATACTCCGATGAAATTTTAATTTCCTCACGTTTTCCATTTCGGAATAATTGAAATTTCTCATCATTGAACTTCATATTGTTTTCTGCAGCCCATTTAAAGATTTGGTTGATGTCTGCTTGGAGTCTTGGAGTGTCTTTAATGGTGGACACTGTCATGCAGATTCGGGTGTCATCTGCAAAGGAAGACACGGCACTGTGGCTTATATCCCTGTCTATGTCCGATATGAGGATGAGGAACAAGATGGGAGCGAGTACTGTGCCTTGTGGAACAGAGCTTTTCACCGTAGCCGCCTCAGACTTTACTCTGTTGACTACTACTCTTTGTGTTCTACTTGTTAGGAAATTATAGATCCATCTACCAACTTTTCATGTTATTCCTTTATCACGCATTTTGTGTGCTATTACACCATGGTCACACTTGTCAAAGGCTTTTGCAAAGTCTATGTATATAACATCTGCATTCTGTTTGTCTTCTAGAGCATCCAGGACCTTGTCATAGTGGTCCAGTAGTTGGGACAGACAGGAGCGACCTGCTCTAAACCCATGCTGCCCTTGGTTGTGTAACTGATGGGTATCTAGATGAGTGGCGATCTTGCTTCTTAGAACCGTTTCAAAGATTTTTATGATATGGGACGTTAGTGCTATTGGTCTGTAGTTCTTTGCTATTGCTTTACTGCCCCCTTTGTGGAGTGGGGCTATGTCTGTTGTTTTTAGTAACTGTGGGACGACCCCAGTGTCCATGCTCCCTCTCCATAGGATGTTAAAAGCACGTGTTCATCAAGAACTGCAAGAAGCAGTTCTTGATGAACATGGAGTTCCATGAGTCTGGGCCTGGGGCGGAGTGCATGGGCATGTCATTTATCGCCTTTTCGATACATTTGGCGTCAGGGTAATTTCAGATAGGCTTGCGTCTACCAAGTTCTGTGGCACTCTCATAAAAAATTCATTTAGGTCTTCGACTCTCAGTCTGGTTAGCGGCTCGCTAAAAACTGAGTCATACTGGGATTTTAGTAGCTCACTCATTTCTTGCTGTCATCTGTGTAGGACCCATCACGTTTAAGTAGGGGCCCAATACTGGATGTTGTTCTCGACTTTGATTTGGCATAAGAGAAGAAATACTTTGGGTTTCTTTCAATTTCATTTATGGCTTTTAGTTCTTCCCGTGTTTCTTGATTCCTGTAAATTTCCTTTAGTTTTAGTTCGATGTTTGCTATTTCTCTGACCTGTGTCTCCCTATGTATTTCAGATATATTGGCCTCTTGTAGCCGCTCTGTTATTCTTTGCCTTCGCCTGTATAGGGAGCGCCTCTCTCTTTCTAGTTTACATCATCTCCTTTTCCTTAAGGGAATTTGCCTTGAGCAAACCTCAAGTGCCACAAAGTTAATTTGTTCTAGACATAGGTTAGGATCCGTGTTGTTTAGGCTATCTTCCCAGTTTTTTTTTTTTATTGAAGTTGAATTTGGTGAAGGCTCCCTCGCGACTGATCACATTTTGTCGGTCTGGGGCTTCCCCGCATACATGTTTGGACCTCTATTATATTGTGATCTGAGTATATTGTTTTTGATATGATGACATTTCGTATCAGATCATCGTTGTTAGTGAAGATGAGGTCCAGCGTATTCTCCAATCTTGATGGCTCTATTATTTGCTGGTTTAAGATGAATTTGGTGCAGAGATTTAAAAGCTCGTGTGTGTGCGAGTTTTCATCTGAGCTGCCTCCTGGCAATATTCCTCCATTTTAGGTGCCTTAGGTTGAAATCCCCCAGGAGCAAGATGTTGGGGGCAGGAGCTGGAAGGTTTTCCAGACAGTGGTCAATTTTCAGAAGCTGTTCCTGGAATTGTTGAGACATTGCATCTGGATGCTTGTATGCAACCACGATGACCAGGTTTTGATTTTCGAACTTTACTGCTAAAAATTCAACTACATCATTTTAGGCATTTAGTAGTTCTGAGCATACAAGTGACTCTGATATACAGGCCAACCTCCCCTTCCTTTTTCCTGTTCACTCTGTCACATCTGTATAGGTTGTAGCCAGGGATCCATATTTCACTGTCCAAGTGATCCCTTATGTGGGTCTCTGTGAAAGCCGCAAACATAGCATCTGACTCTGTAAGGAGTCCACGGATGTAAGGTATTTTGTTGTTTGTTGCTGGCTTTAGACCCTGAATATTTGCAAAGATGAATGTTGTTGGATTGGTGGTATTGGTGGTATGGGGGGGGGTATTTTTTTCCTGGCACTAATATCTGTTGTATTGGAGTGGAGGCCATTGACTGTGATTCCACTCCAGAAATGATTGCAGTTGGTGTATGATTTCTGTCATTTCCTGCCAGCTTTTTTTCCTTCCTGGCGCTAAAAAACTCTCTCTGGAGTGACTATGGCTACCCAGGTTTTGCCATGGTCTGGATGTTGTGTGTCGTCTTGTACCCTTTAGGTGGTGTGCCTGGCAATATAGGTTATAGCACTGTCTTTCCTGAACAACACTGACATTCCTTACAACACTTAGTGGGTCTGGGTATAATGTTAATACTTTGCCCAGAGACCACAATGTTCGATGTTGTTCAGTGTCAATTAATACAATTTCACCTGGTTGAATGTTCTGCCGATTTACTGCCTCTGACGCACCATAAAAGTGTTCACATAGTGTAAGATACTCTTTACGCCACACATTGGACCAATGAGTGAGCTACTAAAATCCCAGTATTTAAACCTCTTACTGCTCCCAACACCTTACAGGTAGGATTGTGGACAGTGAAGTCAGAGTGCAAATGCTGTGGATTCCATCTCATATTGGTCTTCAGATGCATGATAGAACTGATAAATTGGCTACGTTTTATGCTTTCAAAGAGGGAGTAGATTACAATCTTGGCTTGTCAGTTAGCAGTTTGAGAACAATAATATGAAAAGAACTTCAACTGAATTTTATTGACTTAAGACTCAGGGAGACTGACACCAGTCAGTCCATCTATCATCATTCTATAATGCAGGAGTAGCCACATGTCTGTGGTGCATCCAACAAAATAAGCAGACTCTTGGATGTCACTACCGCCCGCCTCCGGCTGGGTTATAAGTATCTTTGGCAGGTTAAATCACCACCACCAGATGTAGACCAAACAAAATGTAAACTTTGCCAGATGGATTATTGTCACACCCTGCGTCATTATGTACTGGAGTGCGATAAAATTAATGAATTCAGAGACAACTCACTCAGAAATGTTCAAGATATGTCACAGTATTTTATCCACAGTGGTATATTACAGACCATTCTGGAAAAAATACCCTGACTTTGCTCCCTGTAAATAAAGCATTACCACACACGTGTGTGTACTCACTTATTTGTGGTTGCAGGGGTCGAGACTCAGCTCCTGGCCCCGCCTCTTCGCTGTCCGCTACTGGGTCTCTGCTCTCCCTGCTCCATGAGCTTTATTATACCTTGTCTTAAAACTATGTATGGTTCCTGCCTCCACTATATCTTTCTCTAGACTATTCCACTTCCTGACTACTCTATGGCTGAAGAAATGCTTCCTAACATCCCGTTGACTCATCAACGGGTGTGTGTGTGTGGCTTGTGTGAGACCAAACAATATTTTTTTTTTATTTAGGAAAAAACATTACAATACTGATATACATGTAAGAAGCACAATTCTTGTCAAGAACAAGATAATGGCTCAAAGCACACACTGGTAATTGACTTATTAATAAAAACAATGAGTAAATTGATACAAACTTCATGAACCTATAAAACCACATCCGCACACACAAAAAATAACACAATACATATACCACATGAGTTAAGGTAGGTCCACACGTATGTCTAATACTAGTTAAACTTCAGACTACAAGAACTGACATTACCATGGTACTGAACACAGCTACCGAGTCCCTGTCCGGACTCCGACAGAAGTAACAGAAGTAACCCTCACAAAACATATTAAACCCCTAACAGCCACACTAAAACTATCAGTCACGCACGCAGACACACCATTTCACAGACTATGTGGAAATCTGTAACACTTTTCATACGAATGACACTTTAGACAACACATACACGGGACATGAACACAGACTAAAATATACCCGCACAAATGTATCATATCATCCAAATACCCCCCTAATCACAACCACTCTCGCTATTCTCTCACAGAACGCAACACACAATTACACACGACAGGCCAGTCCTTTTACGTCTTGACATCGTACAAATGCCATAAATCTGCCACACGGAAGTTACGGTACGTGTACGGGAAACTGCTCTCCCAAAGATTCCCAAACAACAGACGATTCCTACACTTTGTTCGAAACATAACCGCGATAATACCGTGAACTCGCTTAATTGATCCCACAGTCCTGAGTACCCATAACATATGAATAAAATCCGAAACTAATACTCCCAGGGCCCGTGCGACCCCATCCGGCACTCCCCCCCCCCCCCACGTCTAGACTAAGGACACGTAAAGTCGACAACCCCCCTCCAAACCTAATAACTCTACCAAACTAACATCGCACGGCCTCTAAACGTTCACAAAAATAAATCGCATGAAACACTGTTTCTTCATACCCACAATCTTTACAAGACGGCAAATCACGTAACTGCCGCGTACACAGAACCGAACCCGACGGCAAGATGTTATGAAAGAATTTATACATTGTATCACGGACTATGGGTCGCAAAGGAAGATCCACCAACCGGTTCCAAATCTGCGCCCAAGCATACAACGGAAACTGACCACAGACCGGTGGCACGTCATCTTCTACAGTCGCTTGAACTAACATACGTAACTTACACGCTCGCGGGTTGGAAACTACAGTAAGTACACGCAATATATCTACACATCTATGACGATCACGCCCTGTGACACACTCACTCAGGTATTGGTATGTCTCACTAACTGGATGGCTCGCCACGTGCAGGTATTGGTACGTCTCACTAACTGGATGGCTCGCCACGTGCAGGTATTGCACATATATATGCTTAACAAAGAGGGCTAAACTGAAACCATGAAAATCTAATAACCCCAAACCTCCCTTGCGAACACTTAAACTAAGCACACTGCGGGGTAACCAACAACAACGACTTCCCCAGATAAACCGAAAGACGCGAACTAACAAACGTGTCTCATCCCTCGGGCATGTAACCTCAACATTCCTACACGTCGGATAACGCTATTAACCACCATCTGAGAGTTGAGAACGCGCCCCTCATTTGTACTAGACGCATGAATTATCCCACATATTTTTAAACAATCACGCACAGCCCAGGGGCTCTCCACGGACAGAGGACCCCCCTGCCAAGATCCTAAAAGTAAAAGCCCAGACTTATCCTTATTACATGCCATACCCGTAGCTTCACTGAAAATGTTCAAAAGACGATCAACGGTAGACAAACTACCGACATCGGAGATCATGAGAGTCGTATCATCTACATAGCCAACGATATGAATGGTCCTACCACACTGCCCAGTACATGGATGCTGCCCACACCCATTTACCATCGCCCTATATAATGGATCTTGATATAGGGCAAACAGAATGGACGATAACGGACACCCCTGGCGGATCCCATGCTGCAAAGACACAGACTTACCCAGCATCCCATTCACCTGGACACGTAAACATGCGTCATCGTATAATGACATTACCCATCTGACAACTGGACGTGCAAAACCCTGCAGCTCCAGTATCGTTTTCAACACCAGATGATCTACGTTATCGAATGCGGCCTTCCAGTCTATAGCCAAAATCCCTCCCCCCTCCCCCATTCCATTTTGATGATCACGAACAAAATCACATATTACTTTTTGTCCCAAAGACATGGATCGCCCTGGACTCCCAGCCTGACTCGGATGTAAAACCTTCTCTAAGAGAGGTTTAATGCGATTACACAAAATTTTTGCATATAATTTATAATCAGTATTTAACAGAGTAATCGCCCTGTAATCATGGATATCAGTACTTTCGGTTTTCTTTGGGACAAGAACTACTATTCCTTCCCGCTGAGACCTGTTTAATCTACCCTTATTTTTCATGCTATTCAATAACCGTATTAAAAATCCACGAAGCTCGCCCCAGAATTGAAAATAAAATTCACACGGTAACCCGTCTGACCCAGGCGAAAAATGACAGGATGGATAATGAGAACCTTCAAAACCAGGGATGCCAAGCCCATGTTGACACTTTACAGATAGCTTGTTCTATCTAGGCTGGAATATTGCTGCACACTAACTGCACCTTTCAAGGCGGGTGAAATTGCAGACCTTGAAAATGTGCAGAGAACCTTCACCGCACTCATAAGTGCGTTAAACCACCTCAACTACTGGGAACGCTTGAAGTTCCTAAACCTGTACTCTCTAGAACGCAGGCGGGAGAGATACATTATTATATACACATGGAAAATTCTCGAGGGCTTAGTACCAAACTTGCACACAAAAATCACTCCCTACGAAAGCAAAAGACTCGGCAGGCGATGTAACATCCCCCAATGAAGAGCAGGGGTGCCACTAGCACGTTGAGGGACAACACAATAAGTGTCAGGGGCCCAAGATTGTTCAACGGCCTCCCAGCATACATCAGGGGGATTACAAACAAACCCCTGGCTGTCTTCAAGCAGGCACTGGACAGGCACCTAAAGTCGGTACCTGACCAGCCAGGCTGTGGTTCGTACGTTGGACTGCGTGCGGCCAGCAGTAACAGCCTGGTTGATCAGGCTCTGGTCCAACAGGAGGCCTGGTCACAGACCGGGCCGCAGGAGCGTTGACCCCTGGAATTCTCTCCAGGTAGACTCCAGGTAGCTGCCTCAGACTTTACTCTGTTGACTACTACTCTTTGTGTTCTACATGTTAGGAAATTATAGATCCATCTACCAACTTTTCCTGTTATTTCTTTATCACGCATTTTGTGTGCTATTACACCATGGTCACACTTGTCAAAGGCTTTTGCAAAATCTGTGTATATAACATCTGCATTATGTTTATCTTCTAGAGCATCCAGGACCTTGTCGTAGTTGTCCAGTAGTTGGGACAGACAGGAGCGGCCTGCTCTAAACCCATGCTGTCCTGGGTTGTGCAATTGATGGGTATCAAGATGGGTGGCGATCTTGCTTCTTAGAACCCTTTCAAATATTTTTATGATATGGGACGTTAGCGCAATTGGTCTGTAGTTCTTTGCTATTGCTTTACTGCCCCCTTTGTGGAGCGGGGCTATGTATGTTGTTTATAGTAGCTGCGGGACGATCCCAGTGTCCATGCTCCCTCTCCATAGGATGTTAAAAAGCATGTGATAGGGGCTTCTTGCAGTTCTTGATGAACACGGAGTTCCATGAGTCTGGGCCTGGAGCGGAGTGTATGGGCATGTCATTTATTGCCTTTTCGAAGTCATTTGGCGTCGTGGTGATGTCAGAAAGGCATGCGTCTGTCAAGTTCTGTGGCACTCTCATAAAAAATTAATTTAGGTTTTCGATTTTCAGTCTGGTTAGCGGCTAGCTAAAAACTGAGTCATACTGGGACTTAAGTAACTCACTCATTTCCTTGCTGTCATCTGTGTAGGACCCATCCCGTTTAAGTAGGGGCCCAATACTGGTTGTTGTTCTCGACTTTGATTTTGCATAGGAAAAGAAATACTTAGGGTTTCTTTCAATTTCATTTATGGCTTTTAGTTCTTCCCGTGTCTCTTGATTCCTGTAAGATTCCTTTAGTTTTAATTCGATGTTTGCTATTTCTCTGACTAGTGTCTCCCTAAGTATTTCAGAGATATTGGCCTCCGGTAGCCGCTCCGTTATTCTTTGCCTTCGCCTGTATAGGGAGCGCGTCTCTCTTTCTAGTTTGCATCTTCTCCTCCTTTTCCTTAAGGGAATTTGCCTTGAGCAAACCTCAAGTACCACAGAGTTAATTTGTTCTAGACATAAGTTGGGATCCGTGATGCTTAGGCAATCTTCCCAGTTTATATCATTTAGGACTTGGTTTACTTGGTCCCACCTTATGTTTTTGTTATTGAAGTTGAATTTAGAGAAAGCTCCCTCGCGGCTGATCATATTTTGTTGATCTGGGGCTAACCGCATGCATGTCTGGACCTCTATTATGTTGTGATCTGAGTATATTGTTTTTGATATGATGACATTTCGTATCAGATCATCATTGTTGGTGAAGATGAGGTCCAGCGTATTCTCTAATCTTGTGGGCTCTACTATTTGCTGGTTTAAGGTGAACTTGGTGCAGAGATTTAAAAGTTCATGCATTTGTGAATTTTCATCTGAGCTGCCTCCTCGTGTTATCTCTGTTACCACATTGTTTGCAATGTTCCTCCATTTTAGGTGCCTGAGGTTGAAATCCCACAGTAGCAAGATGTTGGGGGCAGGAGCTGGAAGATTTTCCAGACAGTGGTCAACTTTCAGAAGCTGTTCCTGGAATTGTTGGGACGTTGCATCCGGGGGCTTGTAGACAACTACGATGATCAGGTTTTGATTCTCAATCTTTATTGCTAATACTTCAACTACGTCCGTCAGGCGTTACAATTGTTGACAGAGGGCTTGCAACGCCATCATCGGATGCAACTGGGGTGGATGGTGGCGCTGGACACTCCTCTACTTCACCATCTAATTCCGGAAAGGATACCGGGAGGCCTAATTCGACCTCATCTCTCAAGACAGTAGTAGTATTTGACGACTTCACCGCATCGACATCATCAACCGTCCTTGCTGTACTGGGCAATGTCACACACGGTAAGACAGGTGAAATATCAGACTCGTTGTAGGAGGACATTGGAGACGTTGTTGCTAAATAGGCACTCTCAACAACGACGGTCTCTGGAACACGCGTAGGAGCTTTGGATGGCACACTGCTGTCACTCTGTTGGCGAGGACGCCGACGGTCACATTGATATGCCATATGCCCATACGCATCACATAAACGACACGTCTTCCTTTGCCCAGGGTAATACACATACACTTGTATACGAAATACTTCAAGGAGCACATAAGATGGAATGGGTATTTTGATGGACATTTTCACCGAAAAGGACCCATCCGGTTTACCTTCAAAAGGTCCAGTGCCCCACACACTAGCGGTAGTCTGGTATATTGTCCCAAATTTTTCAAAAGCTTTACGGATAGTATACCCATCAGCTTCGAACGGGACATTACGAATTTTCAAATACGTATAAGTACGAGATACATCTCGTAAACATACTGCTACATCGGGAGTTACTTGATATCGTTGATCTTGATACTGTTGAACGATCTCTTCATATACCGTAGAAGATGTGAACTTAACAAACACCCGGGATGCACCGTTTACGGACACACCATAGATGTCATGGTTAGCGATCTTATATACGTCTCGCAGAATTTGTAGGAGAAGAACGTCTACGCTGTGATCCAATAAAGATCCCTGTAGTAGTTCAACACAAACTGTATGAACTCGTCGCCGGCTACCCTCCATGTTGTTGGGTAAAGACGGTTTTCGCCACCAGAGGGCTAGGTGTGGAGCAGACAACCACACACTGCGACACCTTGGAGGCAACTCCTCAATTAATATTTGCACCAATAACTTATTACAGTTGTGACCGGGTGTGGACGTGTGAATTGCTCATTACTTTATAATTTGTTCATGATTGTAACCATGTATAAACGTAAGTAAGTAAATTTACTTACATGATTCATTACCTTTGTAACTTGAGTTCATTACCTTCGTACCTTGTTCAGCTATCAAAACTTTGGAGTCCAGTCCCTGGACCCATTATGTACCTCTGTAATATTTTGACTACCGCCCACATTATGGGTATGGGGTTCATAATAAAGATATTAAACTAACTAAGTATTTACTGTTGCTTACAGTGCACACACGTTAAGAGAGGAATATTCATCAGAATACATGCAAACTGTGATATACTCTAATGTATATAATTAAATGCTATTAATTTATATTAATGTACTATTAATGTTCCAATCATTCTACCTATTTCTACTACAATCCCCGAAATTCATCTGTAAAATTTCGTAGCGTCAGTGTTATACAGAAGAGTATATATCACAGGTAAATATTACGTCTGGTGAGATACTCAGAACAACTCAGAATTTACTGTGTTGAATATCAAGGCAAATAACTTCATAATTTGTTCATTTTGTTAATTTTTGAGTAGAGATCAGAGTGTTCTATTGTGAGACGTAGCTCTTATACTCTTAAATTCCACATCATTAATGCACTGGGGAAAATGGCGCTGATGAATACTAATCACTCAAAGGGGGATGATAGTGTGATCTACAACACTGACTCAATAACACATATTTGTGAAGTGTGTGAAGGAAGAGGATAGCTCCAATTCCTTGGATCAATGGTCATTCATGAAAAGCACCTCATGTTAACAGAGCTTAAAATACATGATTTCTTGTTTGAATCTTCCACAAATATATTCCATCAATACTTTTTTTAATTTTGCCAAATATTTCTTGCTGCCCTTTAACCAGTGTACAGCCGCTGCTGTGTTTGTGGTCCAAGATAATTGGTCCAAAATAATTTGGTCCAAAATAATTTGTACATAATTTGATGTAAACAGATACGCAAATTTTGCCGTCAAATCATTTATTATTTACGAGGTTTTTAAAACTCACAAAAGTAATGTTGCCGCAAGACATTTCATATACAATGAGATTACATGAAGAAATCTAATTAATTAAATTTTCAGTTCGATAACATTTTAAGATTAATAAACAATATTTTAATTGTCTGCTATATTAAGGGGCTCGTAAAATCCCCCGTCTTCTAATAACATGTTTATTTTTCCACTATAATCTACCTTGTCCATAATTACTATCGCATTTGCTTTGTCTGTTTCGTAAGGTGAAGTCCAGGATCTTTACTTAATTCACCTTACGAAACAGACAAAGCAAATGCGATAGTAATTATGGACAAGGTAGATTATAGTGGAAAAATAAACATGTTATTAGAAGACGGGGGATTTTACGAGCCCCTTAATACGTTGGCTCTAACGCAGGTGAGTGTTGAAGTATAATGTCTCAGCGAGGAAGAGGAAGAGTGCTAGTACCATACCCACTGCCCACACCACCATCACACCGCCCAGCTTCACCATACCCAGCGCCTCTGACTCTTCATTCTTCAAGCTGGCGAATACGCATGTGGTGGATGGGAAATTGATCAGATGAGAACTTCTCAGCCATATAATTCTGTATGAATAGAAACATATATTTTAGGAAGTTTCTCCACCATTAAGTTTCCAATACATTGCAGCTTAACATACAAAACTACACATAAACATTCAAATATATGTACGTTATCGAGCAAGTGGAATTAAGTAAAAAAAATAGCTACAATGCTCCTTATAATGGATCCAACGACATATACGAAAGAAGCTACGAAGTTAAGAATAAAGTACGCAACACTTGCAAGGTGCAGAGAGTGAGTCAGCACAGGTAGTGATATATTAATGTACACAAACATATCCGAGTGCATGCTTTCTCTCTCTCTCTCACTGTGTGTAGAGAGAGAGTTTTAAGAATAGGTATGACAGGGCTCATGTAGCCAGGAAAAAGCAAAACCATTAGTGGCCAGCAGAGGGGTGGGGGTCAGGAGCTGAGACTCGACCCCATGTAACTACAATTAGGTGACTACAAACCCCTCTTCTCACTCAAATACAATACTTACCCCCTATCCTCCCCCCAGTTACTAACCCATACCAGTGCAGGATCCTTCCTCACAACCAGTCTCCATCACAACACCCATCATCCCCTTACCTTTGTTCCACACCCTACCCATCCTTCCTCACCCTTCCCATCCTTCCACACTCTTCCCATCCTTCCACACCCTTCCCATCCTTCCACACCCTTCCCATCCTTCCACACCCTTCCCATCATTCCACACCCTTCCCATCCTTCCACACCCTTCCCATCCTTCCACACCCTTCCCATCCTTCCACACCCTTCCCATCCTTCCACACCCTTCCCATCCTTCCTCACCCTTCCCATCCTTCCACACCCTTCCCATCCTTCCACACCCTTCCCATCCTTCCTCACCCTTCCCATCCTTCCACACCCTTCCCATCCTTCCACACCCTTCCCATCCTTCCACACCCTTCCCATCTTTCCTCACCCTTCCCATCCTTCCACACCCTTCCCATCCTTCCACACCTTCCCATCCTTCCTCACCCTTCCCATCCTTCCACACCCTTCCATCCTTCCTCACCCTTCCCATCCTTCCACACCCTTCCCATCATTCCACACCCTTCCCATCCTTCC